>SOZI01000071.1:0-100164 GCA_006352295.1 Rhodotorula diobovata | reverse complement strand
TACTCCAGCATCAAGAACGACGCCGGCCGTCGTCGTCTCGAGGCTCAGAGCGTGGTTGACGATGGCGGGAAGACTGGCGAATGCGGCAAGCGCTTTACCTCGTGCGTCGCGCACCGGACTCGGCTCTCGTCTCGCGCTCTTGACACTCCCTCCCCAGGTACGGCAAGAACGGCCTCATTGGCGGCGTTGCAGGCATTTGGTGCACGCACGGCGTGTGCCTCGGCTACCACCTCATGCCTACAAGCGAAGGCCGCGACGACTTCTTCTCGGCCCTCCTCTGCCACTGGGAGTCGGCGCCCAAGGTGTGCTTACCCCTGCTTGTCCGTTGATAGCAGCTCACACGCTCTCTCACACCCTCTGTCCTCAGATTGTTGTGTACGACTTTGCGTGCTCCTTGGCGGCCTACTGCATGGTGCGCGAGCCCGAGTTCTTTGCCAACACCCGGTGCGCCATCCTTCCTCGCGCACCTCGGCTTGTGCAATGGCCGGTCTGCTTACCCTTTGTCCCCCCAGCTTCCTCATCGACGAGCTTCATGCGCACGGGCACACGGCATGCTCGCCGGCGTGCTTCATCTCGACTGCGATGCAAGCGGACCCGTCGCTGCGCAAGATCAACTCGTCCGCGGCCGAGTGCGCGCACTCCGGCTTCGGCCACATTGCGCACTCTCTCTCCTTCATGAATGAGGAGCACGCAGCGCTCGTCCTGTGGGCTGTCATCCAGATTCACAATCGGAAGAAGCTCATCCAGACCGGCCAACGCGCGCTTCGTACCGAGTAGAGTGGAACAGAGGAACGTGTACTATTTGCCGCACATCTGCATCTACACCTGTGACCCTGCGACCGTGCTGTCGCGCAGCTGCACATCAATCTCGGCCTCGCTGAGACCGGCCACCGCCAGCAAGCGGCGAGTCTCCTGGATGTGCGCGGCGAGTTGTTCCGCGTGCGCCTGGCGCTCCTTCTCCTGCTGCTCCTTGCGTTCCGCGAGCTCGCGCTGAGCCTGCGCCGCCTCGCGCTTCGCGTCAGCCGCCTCGGTCTTGGCCGCCTCCTGGGCCTTGCGACTGAGGCCCCAGGTGTCGTTCTGCTCTTGGCCGAGCATTGCCCCGTACAAAGTAGTGATCGTGTCGGTGACCTCTCGGTAGCTGGCTGTGCTGAGCGCGCGCGGGTGCGGGAAGAGGGACGCGTGGAGCTTGAGAGTGGTGAGGTCGATCGTCTTGTCGCGACGACTGAACACGCTCGACACGTGTTGCTCGAAATGCGGGATGCTGGCGCGCCCTGCGCGGCTGAGGCGCCGCGGGCTGACAGTGAGAGCGATGGCGAGGCAGGGCGTCAGCCGCGACCGCCGGTGAGTGAGTGGACACCAGGGAAAGACGAGGCGGCACGCACTGCCCGGTCAGAAAGATGTTCATCCCGCCCCACTGCAGTGTGCTGACCGCGTACTGCACATACAGAGGCGTCAGCAAGCGATACGAGCGCGAGAGGCAGCCGCCCTTCTCACCGCTTTGTTGGTGGCCGTCAACGAACGCGACCACCCGTCGGGGTGCTTCGTGTCGTCCAGCTCGAGCGAAAGGTTCTCCATTTTCTTCTTGGAATCTGTCAGAAGCGCTGGTCAGCCGGTGCGCCGCGCGATGATCGAGCAAGCGAGGCAGAAGGAGCGAAGCGAGGCAAAAAAGCGCACTGACCGTGCGGTGCGCAGTGCCACGCGCTGCCCGCTTGACTCCAGCTCCTGCAGCACCTGTTGACCTTGATGCGACAACCGCAGGCTCGAGTGCCCGCCCCGTCCCGGGCGCAGCTGCCGGCGGCTGCGCTGGGTTGAGGTCCGCCGACAGCGCCTCTCGACGCTCGTCCGAGACCGCGGGGGACGGTTGAGATGTGAATTGAGCGTTGGTCGGTAGCTGATGGGTCCAGCGTCGGCGTTAGAGTGAGCAAGAGCTGGCCCCCGAGCTACCTAGGCGGAGCGGAAAAGGAGACGCACGCCATTGTCGCGGTTGCCAGATTCTCTGCCATCCCCCGTCTGGTACGCCTGGAGCGACGTGGTGTACGCCTGGAAGTCGAAGTGCGGTTGTGGTGCCGTATGCGCCGGGGGCAGCCCCGCGGAGGACGATGCCCACGAGTCCCCCGACGCGGTCGGGGCAGCGCTCGCTGCGGACTATGCACCGAACGGGGGAGAAGGTCAGTCAGAGCGGGAACAGAACGCGCACCAGGCCACGCACAACATGTATCGGCTGTTACGAGGCAAAGGCGCAAGCGGCGTCAGCATCGCGAGCGACGAAACGTCGGCAGAGCAAGAACACACTGGTCCACCCTGCGCGCCCAGGGCCGGTGTGTACGAGGGGCTCGTGCCTACTGCAGCTTGTGCCAAGCGTGTCTCGATACTGTACGCATCGTGAGAAGACGACGGAGCCGCGGTCGACGCGCCCGAGCCGAGCCGAGCCTGAGGGAGCGCGTTCGGGGCGAAGAGGACGGGCGACAGCAATAGCCAGCCATGGCGCTTGCGAGAAGCCACGCGTACCGAGTAGCACCGAGTAGCGATGGAAAGGCGAGAAGGCGAGGAACGGAACGCACCGAGATCACCTCGTCTGCAGCACCAGGCCGCTGCATGGCTCCAGTAGATGCCGCAGGAGGGATGCCGCTGCTGCTCGCGGCGGCACCCGTGCTCATAGTCGCGGGATAGTCGGGTCGACGCGCCGTCGCGGTCGGCGAGTCGGAGGCGGTGAAGGCAAGGGAAGCGGCCGCCGCGTCGAGCGCGTTTTTCTTACGCGTCGCACGCGTCAGGTGACGCTCAACATCCTCTAAACCTGCGCATGTGGCGAGCGGGACTGTCGCCGCAGTGGACGAGCGCGTCGCAGGAGCGCTGGAGCGAGTCTGGCGGTCGACATTCGCTTTGCCAACGGTGACTGGGTTGGTCGGGGGATACGGTGCAGTGGACGCGGTGCGCTGGGGACGAGTCATGGCTGACGCTTCGAGAGAGAGACGGATGGGCAGAAGGAGGGAAGGGCGCCAGCTGGTCGGCGCGGCGGAGGGCCGCCGACTAAGCGCAAGTGCGCTATGCGACGACGCGTAATTGCGCTTTCTGCCGGCAGGCGCACTTGCGCTGCGTGAGGCAAGCGCAATTGCGCGGGGCCAGCAAGCGCAACTTTCCTGAACCTTTATAGCGCACTTTTCACCGGTCCCTAACCCCCCGAGCCGGACGGTTCAATGTCGCGACTTCGCTCTCCTCGCTCGCTCTCCCCCTTCTCTCTCTCTGTGTGTGTGTCCGGCCCGCGCGCCCCATGCTCTCTAGCCTGTCTGCTCAGCTACGCACCCCCGCCGCCCGCACCGCTCTGCGCCGTCCCCTCGCTGCCATGCCGGCCTCCCGTTCCCTGTCCACCCTCGGTGGACCTCCACCCGTCGGCAACCCTCTCGACGCCGACAAGTACACCCGCGGCCGGGAGGCTGCCTTTGAGTGGATCCGCGCAAACGGCTTCAGCGAGGACTCGTGCGTCGAGATCCCCGTCGCGTGGGGTGAACAGGTGCGCCCGTCTTGTGCTTGGTCTCTCCAGCTCGCGAGAGGGGACAGTGCGTTGACGCTGGTGGTCGTGACAGGACGCGAATGCCCATGTCAAGTGAGCCTCGGCAGTTTCGCTCTCCTGCACTTCGCGGACGGGGTCGCCCTCAGTCCGGAGCGAGCGATCGGACCCCCTTGCGTCGCACTCGAAAGCCCTCGCGACTGCCGACTGACTCGTCGCTCCTCCTCCCATTCCTCGCTTTGCAGCAACGCCGTCTTCTTCCGCTGGCTCGAGACAGGCCGCCTGCAGAACCTCAGCTGGCTTGGCACTCAGATCCCTGAGGCGGACGCCCAGGCGCTCAAGGGCAACGGCAAGGGCAAGGGTCCCATCCTCGCGAGGATCACGTTCGACTACGGCAAGCCCGTCGCGTACCCTGGTGAGTCGAGTCGATATCTGTCCCCCTCCTCAAGAGGCCAGGCGCAGTGCGCAGGGACCGCCGGCTGACCGAGGGCTGCGACAGACAACGTCCTCATTGCGCACAAGTGCACGGCAGTGGGTGCCAAGAAGTTCATCAACAAGGCAGTCGTCTTTAGTTACGGTACGGTCCCCTCCCAGGTCGTCCCCCAGTGCCTCCTCTCGCGAGCGGCAGCCGACTGACTCCCTCTCGTACCCTGACCCCCTCCGCCACCTCGCAGACCAGCAATGCGTCGTCGGCACCTCCGACAGCGTCGTCGTCTCGTACGACTATGACCATGGCAAGTCGACCCCCTGGCCGACGAGCCTCGTCGACCTCGTCGTCAAGCGGGGCGCCGAGCGGCTCGAGTCGGGCGCGGGGCGGGGAGAGGCAAAGCTGTGAAGAATGGTGGTGTCGATCTGTAGAGTGCGAGTAGACGGCGTAGGAACTAGTCTGTCGGCTGTGCTCGCACGTCGAGTCAGAGAAACGCCTCCAACTTCGCCTGGCGTCGACGCGGCTTGACCTTCTCAACGGTCTCGCGCTTCGTCCCTTCCCGACAGCTTCGTCGGTTTTGTCCTGCCGAGTTTTTTCGTGCACATCAGCGCCCGTAGGCCATGTGCCGGTCTCGCCAAGGCCGCTGTCGATTTCGCCTGAAAGAAGCCGGAGCCGGGTGTTCTCTGAAAGCCGCGACTCGGAAGCCTCTCTTGCTCCTCTCGCCTCAACCAGCTACTCAGATTCTCCATCAAGCGCTACACACGCTTCAGCAGCACGGTAGTTCTGCACCGCGGCCCGCGCAACCCTGTCCGGCGCCTCATCTCCGGCCCGCCCCCACCTTCCTCCAGACCAGCACCAGACCCTGTTCCCTCTGCAAAGCATGACCGCCATCGCGCCACTAGGCAACGGTCTCGCCGCAGACAAGTACTCGGCAGGCCACACCGCCGCGCTCGAGTATGCGCGCGCGAATGGGTACGAGGCGGATTGCGCGTTCGAGTGCGCGACGCAGTGGGGGGACATGGGTGCGCGCTCTCTCTGTTGGGTGTGTGTCGTAAGCGTACCGGACTGATGAAGGTGGACACACAGACGCGAACGCGCATGTCAAGTCGGTCCTCTCCTCGCTGAGCGGACCTCGCTCCTGTGCGCGCAACGCTGACCCTCTCCTCCTTCTCCCCCGTGCCGCCTCCTTCCCTCCTGCAGCAACACTGTCCCGCTCCGATGGTGCGAGTCCGGCCGAGGCGTCTACATGGCAGCCGTCGTGTCGGACCTGTCGCCCTCTGCGTTTGACGACAAGGCGCGCGCCGACTTGCTCAAGGGCGAGGGGAGCGGCAAGAGTGACGTCGTGGGAGAGGTGCGGTATCGGTACATGGTGCGTCGCCTGGCCTCTTGGGCGCGTAGACGAGCGAGGAGACGGGGACTGACGAAAGTGACGCCCACGCCCGTCGCAGCGCCCGATCTACCACCCAGACAACCTCCTCGTCCTGACCCGCGCAGCCACCATCAACCCCAAGTACCTCACCCTCAAGACGGTCGTCTACTCGTACGCCCAGCAGGCGCCCGTCGGAACGGCAGAGGCGACGCTCTTCCAGTTTGATCACGACGAGGGCCGCAGCGCACCGTGGCACGAGGCGATCGTCGAGGGGTTGGTCAGGCGTGGGGCGGAGAAGCGTGGGTTTGAGCGGAGAGAGGGGGACGGGGAAGGGGAGAGGGAGGGGGAGAAGGAGAAGAAGGGGAAGGGGAAGGCAAAGCTGTAGCGAGGGTGCGGCCGGGGCGCCTCAGGGAGGTGGTGTTGCAGTCAGTGGCGGCCGCGGGCCTGCGCACAGAGCGAAGCACCTTGCGTCTCACATGGGCCCCAGCAAGTAATGTCAGCTGGTCGGGGGGGCGTCTTGCCCGCGAGCGCGACTCTGCGCCAAACCGACCTTCCCAAGCTCGCTCGCTTTCCCCTTTGCTCGCCCTCCTGCCTTCGGGCACCCCCGGTGCCTGGTCGGACTTCTCAGAAGACGACCTGCCTGTACCGCCGTGGCGCCGCACGACCAGCGCGAAGGAGCTAAGAGCCGCGGCGGCGGATCCGAGGCTCGGAACGCGGGCTTCCTCGCGCACGACAAAGCCGAGTCGCAGTATTCGAGGGCCCACTCGCCCACAAAGGATTTCGTGCTTTAACCTCTCCCTCTCGACGCAGGCGCCGCACAGCCGCGAGGCCGCTCTCCCGACCTCGCTTCGCAATGGCCGCCCCCGCCGCCCCTCTCGGCAACGCCCTCGAGCCCTCAGCCTACTCCCTGGGCCGTCAAGCCGCGCTCGACTACGCTTCGCAGCATGCTTACTCGCTCGAGTGCGCGCTCGAGGTGTCGACGCAGTGGGGGGACATGGGTGTGCTCTCCTTCCTCTGTCGCGGACCGAGGGCACTCGCAGGCAGAGCGAGCGAGCTGACACGATGTGTACCCCGCAGATGCCAACGCGCACATCAAGTGCGCCTCTCTCCTTCCCCCCGCCAGCCCCACCCCCGACCTCCTCCTTCTTCGCCCGCCCGCGCACTGACCGTCCCTGCGCAGCAACACGGTCCCCCTCCGGTGGTGCGAGTCCGGCCGCGGGACCTTCATGCGCGCCGTCGTGCGCGACCTCGCGTCGCCCTCGGCGGACCCTGGCCTCGACGCCCAGGCGCGCGACGACCTCAATGGGAGCGGGAGAGGCAGGGGGGTCATCTTTGGCGAGGTGCGGTACCGGTACTTGGTGCGTCGTTGCCGACCTCTCTCTCTTGTGTCGGGCGTGTGTCGAGGTGGTGGCTGCGCACATTGGGGAGGAGGAACCGAGCGGGTGCTGACAGAGACACGACACGCAATCACGGCCGCAGCGGCCCATCTTCCACCCAGACAACCTCCTCATCCTGACCCACACGTCGACCATCTCGCCCAAGTCGCTCACGGTCAAGACGGTCGTCTTCTCGTACGCCCAGCGGGCGCCCGTCGGCGAGTCAGAGGGGACGCTCTTCTCGTTTGATCACGACCTGGGGAGGAGCGCGCCGTGGCATGCGGCGGTCGTCGAGGGGATGGTGAGGCGCGGGGCGAGGAAGGTTGGATTTGACGAAGGGACGAAGAAGGCAAAGCTGTAGCGTGCCGGGCGAGAGCGAGCGAGGGTGGCAAACGAGACGAGTTACAGGCGACAACATACGGGGAGGACTGTCGCGAACGCAGGCATGTCAGTCCCGCCTGCGGACCAGTGCAAGGGGGTAACGAGGGTGACGCACGCACACGGCTATGCGAAAAAGTTCTGCTTGGGGTCGACGACGCGCTTCTCCCACCCTGGTCGCGCCTTGACGGGCCCGAACCGGCTGCGAGGGGTGCCCGGCGCCAAGCCAGTTAGCCTACCCACTCTCGAGCGAGGGAGGAAGAGAGGGAGGGTGAGTTGACCCTCGCGCTCACCTCGGCGGCCACAGCACCCAGTCGACCCGACTGTCGACGAGCCCAAGCGGGACCGGTCCGAACGTGTTCGAGTCGCGCGAGTGGTACCTCTCGTCGCCCTCGATCCAGCAGCTCCCCTGCGGGACGCGGACGGTCGATTCCGGGTAGGGCGCGAGGGTGCGGACGATGCTGTTTGGGAGGGCGACGAGGCGCTTGATGAGGAGCGTGGAGGGGTTGACGGGCGACCTGCGCGCGGGGGGGGGGGGGGTTGGCTCGGCTGAAGGGCACACGTGGGGGGGAGAGGGAACGGACGCACTTGACGGCGACGACGTCGCCTGGTTTGAAGCCGCTGCGGTCGCCGTGGGCGGCGGCGAGGGCGGCGTAGCGGTTGAGGAGGACAATGTCCTTGATCATGTGCGACGAGTCTGGGTTCAGGGTTGGCTGAGCGTGGGTCCCTGTGTCAGTTGCTTCTTCTTGAGAGTGTCGGCGCGAGAGAGGAGTGCGGCAGAAGCACCTGCATTGACCTGCGTCGGGAGAGGGATCAGTGGGGGGAAGCTGCTGGAGGAGGGCAAGGGGGAGACGCACCTGCCCGTGACGGTGGCTACCGAGTAGACATGTTCGTTGAAGAAGAAAGCGACGGCGCCCCAGCCGACGACTTTGAGGGCGCGGCGGAGGCCAGTTGACGAGGTGGTCGCGGGAGCGGCCAGGGTGGACGGGCAAGGCGACGACGCGGGACGAGCGAGAACGGGCGATGCGAGGCGGGTGAGGGGTACCAGAGCAGGGTCCTGGTGAGGAGTACGATGCGGTAGAGGCTGACGAGGGAGAAGCCGAGTGACGGGTTGCGGGTCGCGGAGAGGAGAGGCCGTCGTCGTCGGCTCGCCCGTCGTCCTGATCCCCCCACCTTCTCCTTCAGCGACACCATGGCTGGTCAGTCCACTCTTGCCTCACAGCCAGCGAGCAGCCGCCGACCCAATCCCTCACCCCGTCCCCGCAGACGTCGAGATGACTGGAGCTGACAAGGGTCCCGAAGGTGCCCCCAAGCGCTTCGAGGTCAAGAAGGTGCGCCCGCTCGTTTGCCATGCTTTGACCTCTACAAGCCCCCCTCCACTGACGCGCCCTCATCCCTCGCAGTGGAACGCCGTGGCGCTGTGGGCATGGGTCAGTCTCCGGCCGTCCGCCTCCGCTCTCATCTCGCCACGGACCTCTGTCGACCTCCTTTTGTATTGACGAGCATGCCTACACGCGCAGGACATCGTCGTCGACAACTGCGCCATCTGCAGGAACCACGTGCGCTCACCCTGCCCTCTGCCTCGACGAGACGCGCCCCACCGGCTGACCTTCACTTGACCGCTCATCGCTCACAAACCAACAGATCATGGACCTCTGTGCGTCTCGACAGCTCTGCTGAACGCCCTAGGCACGCACGCGGCTGACCCTTGCTCCGTTGCGACGACGCAGGCATCGAGTGCCAGGCCAACCAGGGCAGCGCCGCCAACGACGAGTGTGCGTCTGCCTCTTGCTGGCGTTGACCGACACGGATCACGAGCTGACGAGAAATTGATGCACGACAGGCACGGTCGCGTGGGGTGTCTGCAACGCGAGTCTTCCCCCTGCTCCCCCTCCCCCTCCTGCGCTCCCCCCACTCGGCTCCCAGCCCTTTGCCGCTAACGACACGCACGAGTCTTCACCAGCACACGCTGACACGCTCTCGAGCCCGCGAAATAGCACGCCTTCCACTTCCACTGCATCAACCGCTGGCTCAAGACGCGCCAGGTCTGCCCACTCGACAACCGGTGCGTGGCCCCCACCGACCCCCCCTTCCTCCCTCGGTCTGTGCACTCGAGCCGCGGCTGACCACCCTCGACGGGGCGCGCAGAGAATGGGAGCTGCAGAAGTACGGCAAGTAGACGCAGCGCCCCGCTCCGCCGCACCTCACGAGGCGCACTTGCCCGACGCGCCTCCCGCCGCATCTGCCTCTACGCACCCTGTCGCAACCCGGACCCCATCCCGCCTCGCACCCGCCTGCCCGCTTTCCCCCTTCCGGTCCCCTCAGCCTTCGCCTTCGTTGTCCCTCCCGCCCTCCGTGTCACCATAGTCCGTCTGTCCCCCCACCCTCCCCGCCGTCGTCGTGTCCCCCCGTCCCCCGAGCGGCGGCTCGCAGCTTTCCTCTTTGCAACACCTCGCCTCGCCTTCCCCGCTTGGCGTCCCTGCCCCTTCTAGCCCTCGAGCGGAGAGCGCGACCGAGCAAGACTCTGCGTTGGGGGTTTTGTTCTATTCCGCCCCGCCCCGGACCTCCATGGTCCACACGACGGGCGCGTCCGTCTCGAGCGTCACGTCCTCGTCGACGAGGTGGTTGGACGTGCTGACGGCCGTGGCGAGCGACGTGGGGTACATGTCTGGTCCTCCCCCGTCGGGAGAGGAGGGTCAGCGCCGCGGTTGTGGGAGGAGGGAGAGGGGGAGGGACGCACAGGCTGTTGGTCCGAGGTCCCACTCGAGCCCGGTGGTGGTCACGTATGCTTGCGAGGCCCCGAGCGGCAGGACGCCGCACGTCTTACCAAACGTCGCGAGATCGACCTTGAGGTGGTGCTTGCCCTGCGAAGGCGTCTCGACTCGATCTCAGCGTCTCCCCCCCCCCTCGCTTGGAGGAAAAGGCGGGCGCTGAGCAGGGGCTCCCTCGGAGCGAGCGACGTACCTTGGGAAGCACGACCGCCGCGCTCTCCCTCCCGACCGCCCAGACGCGCTCCCTCCCCTCCTTCTCGACCAGGAGCGTCAGCGCATGCAGGGTGTGCACGGTCTGGTCCAGACGGCCGCTCAAGCCGCCGACAATGACGAGCTGGTGCTGCTGCTGGTGTGCCGGGCCGGAAGGATCCGAGGAGGACGAGGCCTCGAGGAGGCACAGGCGCGAGACGTTCTTGCCGAGGTCGGTCGAGTACTCGTCCGGGTCGTGCTCGACGCGGACGCCCTGTGCGAGGCGACGAGTGAGCGCACGCAGAGAGAGAGAGAAAAAGAAGGACCCTCGAGCAGGCGCACCTTTGCCTCGTAATATCGCCTCGCGTCCTCCCTCAGCGAGTCCAAGTCGCCCAGCACGTAGTCCGGCAGCCACCTCTCCTCGTCGCCGTCAACGTCAGGGTCCCAGCCCTCGTCCTCGTCCTCCTCGCCCGCGCGTGCGACGCCCTTGCCGCGCACGAAGCGGTCGTAGAGCCTGTTGGCGCCGCCGTCGGCGCACAGGCGGACGCTCGCTGCGCGGTCGTCACTCGGGTCAGCGGGTTGGGGTGCGAAGGAGGGAGGAAGGAAGAAGGGAGCGGACCCGAGGCCCACAGGCGGCGGAAGAGGTGCTGCGGAGGGAGCGGAGTGTTGAGGATGATGAGGGCATTGGGTGGGGAAGAGGGGGAGGAGGGTGGGGACAGGAACGAGCGCGTGTCCCACAGGGTGACACCGTCTGACTCGGGCATTGCTGTGACGGGACTGGCAGGCACAAGCGAGCTCGAGGTGGTGAGTCGCGACCTCGAGCCCCCGGAGTTGGTCGTCGCGAGTTGGCGTCCGCAAGAGGTTGGCTCTGCTCGCCTCACTCGCTGTGCCTCAGGCGCGCCCGCGCTGCCTTTGGACCCGCTCTCGAATCGTCCCCAGATCAGACCTACGGAATGCGCAAGGAACTGCCCGTCTCAGCGCGCCCTCCTACCGGCCTCGCTCCTCTCGCTCCCTGACGAGTTCCTCGCCTCCGCCGACCACGCCCTAGGCCGATGAGTGCATCGTCCGCTGTAAAGCCACGCAACTTTCATGGCGACGACATACGCTACTTCCGGCAGCCGCACATGCAGCAGTTTGCGTCTAGCCCCGTCGAGTCTCGTTGCGCGCGCGCCTGTCCAAGCCCGCAAACTCGAGCGCTTCAGACTCCACCTTGTGCCGGGAGGCTTCTCAGCTCGCTCCAACCACTGGCGGTGGCTCTCCCCACCTCGTCACTCGCGAGGGGTGCCCGCCGCTGCAGCACTCTCAACATGCGGCGCCGGTCCCGCCACGCGGCTGATCCTCTGCCGCCCGCGCCGGACCTCGTCAAGGACCAGCTCGAGACGCTCCTACTCTATGTGACGGTCGAGGACCAGGGCTCGAGATACTGAGAGCGGACGCCGCGCGACGACGAGACGTGGGACAAGGTCCTCCTCGACTGCACCTTGCACGGCACGTACTTGTTCCATGAGGCGCTCGTCCCCCGCCCGCGGCACGTTCGCGTTCCGACGTTCGACGGAACAGAAGAAGGAGGCGACCACGACTGGATCGGACACGGCGTGAGCGCCGTGGCCGGCCGCATCGAGATGACCTTTGGTGACCGCCTCGAGACGGTCTGCCTCCCACGGTGGTTCGACTTCCGCCTGCACTACCCAGTCAAGTACATGGCGGCGGCAGCAGCGTGATAGCGTGTGCATGCCGGGCAGGCGCGGCGAGGACCGTCGACGGCGCGGCAGGCTCACGCGGCTCTTGCCGTCTGAACGCGCAATGCGTTCACTCGCTCTGCAAGGCGTCGACAAGCGACGGCGATTCTCGAGGAGAGTACCGCCGCCATGACAGCCGCACGACGCAATCTCCTTGATCCCGACGAGTGCTGCAGCGATCCCTTTAGCCTCCTGCACTGATGCACTCCCTCCACTCTTTGGTATGTGCTGTTTAGTCTCGACACTCGTTCATCGCATCGCTTCATCGCCCGGGCTGCGGAGTCGCTTTTCCACGCGGGATCCGGAGCAGTCGGCGGAGGGAGCTGACAATCTGACACAGGCAAGGGCCCAGGCGCAGATCTTTTGATGAGGTTCGGCCTCCCCTCCCCCGCCCCGCTCGAGCCCCGATGGGAAGAAATGGTGGGAGGAGTGCGTCGCCGAGACCGGCGATGCCTGGATGAGGGTGCGGGACAAGGAGAGGAGGGAAGATCGACGTTGACAGCCGGGCGGGCGGGGAGTGAGTGATGCTGCAATCGGGGGAACGCCTTGCGCGATGTTGGAAAGTCAACTTGGCGCGCGGTCAGCGCTTCAGCGCGGCGCGGCGTCGTCGCCCGGCCGACTTGTGTCGAGGTCCGCCCGATTGCTCAGATCCCTTTCCTCCCTCCTCACTCTCTCTCACTCTCCCGTCAGACGAGTTGAAACCCAATGGCAGCACACGCGCACAGCTACTTGACGAGCTCTCCCGCCCAGCCGTTCGCCCTGCGTCGCCGCCAGTCGTCGGACCCAGCTCCACCTCTGCCCTCGCTGTTCGCCATGTCGGCGCTCTCTCAGCAATCGTCGACCTCGCCAGGGAGCAGCAGCGCCTCCGACGAGTCGTCCCCGCCCTCCCTCCTCTTCTCGTCCACGTCCGCATCGCCCGCATCGAGCCTCTCGTCGTCGCCCTCACTCGATCCCAAGCGGTCGTCCTTGCCCTTCCCGCCTCCCTTCTCCCTCGATGCCGGCCAGCCTACTTCAGCCGCCCAGAGCAAGCCCTCACCCACCCAGGTCGCCGTCTATGCGAGCAACATTATCCGCAACGAGGCGTACGCCCTCCTCGCCCTCGCCGCGCGCCTCGCACCAGCAGCCCACCCTCTCCACGACGAGGACGGCGCCTACTTTGGTCACACGGCGAGCGCGTCACCGAGCAGCAGCAGCAGCTCGAGCGACGACAGCGGTGAGGGGTCGCAGACGGGCGAGCTAATGCCGCCCGACCTTGACGAGCCCGTCAGCGGCGGCACGCGGCGCGACGACGTCCTCGTCGAGAGCAGGACCAACGTTGCCTTCCGCCAGTGCGTTGACTTGTGCACGAGCATGCCCGGTCACGGCAAGATCCTCGTCACGGGCGTCGGCAAGAGCGGGATCGCCGCTCGCAAGATGGTGGCCACGTTCTGCTCCCTCGGTCCGTCCTCCCTCGGCCCCGGTATTATCAGTCTGTGCACGCAGCTGACATGCTTGATACCCACAGGCGTCCAGGCCGTCTTCCTTCACCCGCTCGAGGCGCTCCACGGCGACCTCGGCGTCGTGTGCCCCTGCTCGCCCTCGTCTCCCTGCGACACGCTGCTCATGATCTCCCACTCGGGCGCAACTGCCGAGCTGATGCGTCTCCTCCCCATCGTCCGACCACGCGTCCGCTCCCTCATCGCCGTCACGCGCGACCCGGACTCTGTCCTCGCGCGGTCGTGCCACGGCTGGCTCGACGCCGGCACGGGCGTCTACCCGGCGGGGATGCCCAAGGGGACGACAGACGAGGCGGACTCGGCACTCCCGGCACCGACGAGCAGCGTCGTGTCGGCGTTGGCGATCGGCGACGCGCTGGCGCTGACGTTGAGCCGGCTCAAGATTGGCTGGGACGCCGACGGCAAGGAGCGCCGCCTCCAGTTCTTCCACTGCCACCCGGGCGGTCAGCTTGGCATCCAGGTGCGCCTTCTGGCTCTGATCCAAAACAGACTTTGAGACTGACGCCGCTGCCTCTCTAGCTCGGTCGCGAAGGACGCGGCGTCGACGTGCCCTCAACCTCACCTCTCGCCGCTCCCGCATCTGCACCTGTACCCGTCGCCTAGAGTCGACGAGCAGCACCACCTACTCACCCACTATACGCCGCGTTCGCTATACCCTATCCCGCCGTCGAGTCCTCAGGACAAAAAGCGCCCGGTCGCATCTTCCCACTCCAGCACTCGCCTGTCCCCTCCCGCACCCTTCGCCTTTCACCTCGTCCCATGCACATACACACCGTGTTGCCTTTTCTCGCTCCTCCTCCGCCTCCTCTTTGGTAGTGCCCTCCTCGTTGTTTCACTTGTCGCGCTTTGCTCCCCCCTCTCTCCTCCCTCTCCTTTTGGCGAGTCTTTCAAGACGACACTCGCTTCCCCGTGTCGCACAGCTTGCTTCCGTTTCCACTGCCCGAGGCCTCGTTCTCTTAGGGTTAGCTCACTGTCTCAAAGGCACCCCCGAGGAAGCCTTCGGTTCGGCGCGTTCTCGCTCGGGCCTCGCTCGGCGTTCCCGCCCGCGCCCCCGCCTCCCTCCTCTTCTCCCTCCCCTCATCTCATTTGGGCCCTCGGCATCTCCACGCGTCGACAGGGCGCGTAGCGACTCTTCCAGCCGGCGACAGTGACCACACGCTCTCGTCCTCAGCACATCGCCCTCGCCGCGTGGCCCCTCATCTCCTCGCCCTCTTTGATGAACGAACCCCTCCAGGAGGGCGGCTTCTCGCCCGCCGTTCGGCTCACGACCCGCGAGAAGAGCAAGCCACGCACAGACAAGGCCCAGTGCGTCCCTTCGCTCTCTCCCCTGTGCCGTCCCTGCACCGCGGCGGCTGCTCCCCTCTCGGCACTCGGGTGCCCGCTCGTCTACGGTCCTCGTGCAAGCCTGGTGCGAGCCGGTGACATACAGGGGCACTTTGCTGACCTACTCAAAACCCCCAGGCTGATACAGGCAGGACGCTTGCACGGGCGGCGCGAGAACCGCGAGATCGACGAGCTCACCGCCCACTGCGCGACCCTCACACGCCAGCTCGAGGACGCGCGCGCAGAGGTCGAGAGCCTCAAGGCGTCTGGAGCGGCCGGCGCGGGAGGAAAGAAGGCGGAAAAGGCGGTGCAGAAAGAGATGGACGCGCTCGCGAAGAAGGTGCGTCGAGGCTGGCCTTGTTGGCCTTGTTTCGCTTCCGCCTGGGAGGTTGTGACGCCGTGTCCGCTGGGTGGAATGACAGGGCAGGACATTACTGACTCAGGCGCAATGGCCTCGCAGGTGCGCCGCCTCGAAGAGGACCGCGACGCCGCCGTCGCCGCCAAAGACGCCCTCGCAGCCAAAGTCTCCGCACTCGAGTCCTCCCTCGCGACCGACGCGCGCCTCGTCAAGCTCAACGCCGACCTCGATACCGAACGGACCCGGGGCGCGAGCCTCGCGGGCAAGCTTCGGACCGCACAGGAGGAGAGCGCCGCGTTCAGTCGCAGGCTCGCGCAGATTGAGAAGGGCGCCGAGACGACGGCCGAGATGCAGATGAACCGGCAGAAGAAGGAGTACAACGAGAAGGTGTCCAAGCTCGAGAGCATGGTCGCGAGCCTCGAACAGGTGCGTCCGCACGGTGCCTTCGCTCTTGCACAACCTGACCTCGCCCCTCCTCCCACAGGACAAGTTCCACCTCGCCGGCCTCGTCAAATCCTCCAAGACCAAGCAGGTGTGGCTTCTCGTCATGAGCGCCGAGAGCGTGGTCCACTGACCAGGCAGCGCGCGCAAACAGGACCAGCTCGAGGACCTCAACGCCTCCCTCGAGCGCGAGACGCAGCGCTTCTCGAAGCAAGTACAGGACGCCGAGGAGTCGGCCAAGCGCTCCGATAAGGCCGCCCATGAGGCGCGGATGGTGGCGCGAGCGCGCGAGGGCGGGTGCTCGGTCGAGGAGCAGAGGCGGTGCGTTTGCCATTGTCTCTCACATGCTTGCGTGGCTCGGCGCCGTTATCGTCGACTTCGTCGTGGAGCTATTGCCTGGGCTCGCCATCAGCTTGACGGACAAGCTCTCAGCGCTCGAGTGCCTTTGCTCGACTCTCGAGGCGCATGTCGGGGAGAGCGCGGCCGGCGTCGTCGACACGATTGCACTGCAAGTCCTCCCACTTTCTTCGCAGACACCATCGCGTATTAACTCGGTCCGACGAATAGCTCCACGGTTCGCCGCTACCACGACCTCGTCGGCAACCTGCACCTCTCGGAGGACGAGGTCGACGCCCTCCTCACGGAGGGCCCGTCCTGGCCACCCATCCGCGCCCACCTGCCCGAATCCTCCCTCGTAGACCTTCTCTGGCTCTTGACGGACCGGCAAGACGAGCGCGACGAGGAGAAGCACGCGCTCGAGGACAGGGTCGCGAATGCCGAGGCGGAGGCTCGCGCTCAAAAGGAGCGCGCCGACGCAGCCGTCGCTGCAGCGGCGTCAGCTCCTCGTCTCACTGTCGAGGCTGGCCGGGCCAACGGCGAGGTCGATCCGGCGAGGCAAGAGAGGGAAAAGTCGCTCGAGGCGGAGGTCAAGTCGGCGCGCGAGAACAAGGCGCGCGACAAG
This sequence comes from Rhodotorula diobovata, assembly GCA_006352295.1. Classification (NCBI taxonomy): domain Eukaryota; kingdom Fungi; phylum Basidiomycota; class Microbotryomycetes; order Sporidiobolales; family Sporidiobolaceae; genus Rhodotorula; species Rhodotorula diobovata. The sequence continues at coordinate 83,831 of SOZI01000071.1, read as the reverse complement.
GAGACGATCTCGCAGCTCGAGGCTCGTATCTTGGCGTACGAGGCGAACGGTGGGTTCTGCTTTTCTCTTCCTTCCCAGCTGCTCTCTCCGGTTGGTCTCCCTTTCGATGCGCCCCGCATGCTCACGTTTCAGCTCTGCGCAGCCTCTCGCCTTGAGCGCTCTCCGTCGCGCGCCTCGTGGGGTGGCGTCGGGCTCACGGTCACGTCGGGTTTCTCTCAGGGCGTCGTTGACCGCTTTACGTCGACCATCACGGACCTCAACCAGCAGGTCTCGGAACTGCGCGACGAAAACAGTGCGTCGCCGCCCCTGACGCGCCACCTCGGGCTCTTTAAGGTCGCCAGCGCTGCGCTGATGCACCTCGCTCTCCGCAAGCGCAGCGACCCTGCTGCTCCAGCTGGCTGGTGTGGACGAGTGAGAGAGTGCGGGAGAACCGCGGTGGTCGCTTCGAGGGCGAGGGCGCGCCAGGCTGTACGGCGCCGCTGCCCATTTGTGCAAAGTTCGGCAGGATTGCGCGTTTTCTGATGCATGACTGATACGGTGGACGTGCAGAGAATTCCGGCAAGGCAAAGGAGCGACAAGGCGAAGGGTGTTGGCGCCCAGGCGCCGCTTTCGGCCTTCTCAAGTCGATTTGCGAGGCTCAGACGTGCTCGTGACGTGCTCGTCATGCGCCCGATCCCCTCAACACTGCACGAGGACCCCTCTGAAAGGCTGAAGGATGGGTCAGTCAAGCGTCGGGGAGAGTCCGGCCTGCCCGCCCGCACGGACCACCGCGTCGCGCTCCTGTCCGCGCCCGCGCCTCTCTCTTGTTGTTCCACTCACTGCACTCGGTCCCCTCCCCTGCCCCCGCCAGCAGTCGCGCAGCACGGAAGTCATGGCAGACAGGCTGTTCCCGGCGGACAAGAGAAAGCCTGTCAAGGACAAGGCCTTTGTGCGTCTCCTCCTCTTGCCCCCTTCTTTTCGCCCGCTCCTCGCCCCGGGTACCCATCCGCTGCGGCACGGCGTTGGATGACCGGAATAGGGTGCTGATGATACCCCTACGTCATCCCAGCTTCTCTCGGCGGGCCGCCTGATGGAGCGCCGCACCGACAGGGAGCGCGACTCGCTCAACGCGCGCATCGTCGAGCTCGAGGCTGAGCTCGAACACTCGCGCAAGGACGCGGCGCTCTCGGCTGCGATGAGCATCACGACGGGCGGCGCGGCGTGCAAGGTGCTCCAGCGCGAGGTGGGGGAGCTCCGGGCCAAGGTGAGGATCTTGAGGTGGCAAAGCGCCAGTCGCAGGCCGTAAGCTGACGAGATGGCGTCCTGTCCCACAGCTGGCCAGCCGTCATCAGATGACGGGAGACGCCGACCGCAACGGCACCGATGGCGACGCCGACGCCGAAGCCAACGCGCCTCGCACCTTCTTGCCCACCGACGCGAGGTCGCGCGTTTCGCAGCTCGAGGCCGAGGTCGACCGGCTTAAGGAACGGGCCGAGGAGCAGGAGCAAGCCCTTGCGCGAACGAGTGCCACGGAGGGTGGCAGCAACGGCAACGGCACCCGGAGTGCGGCAGCGTGCAAGTCTTGCGACGAGCTCGAGGCCGCAGTGGAGCGGCTCAAGGCCAGGCTCGACGCACTCGACAAGGTGGCTTGTACCACGGCATCCGTGGCGCTCGCAGATGCGTGCCTCAACTGACCAGGCCGCCGCCGGCGCCGCAGGACAACGCCAGTCGGAACTCAAGCTTGCGCGCGCCAAACTCGTGCGTCACGCTCATATCCCTTGACGATCCCTCGGCAGTTTGACGAATCTTGCTCTCCTCGCATGCACAGAAAGAGACGCAGAGCAACAACGTTGAGCTCCGCCAGCTTCAGCCCCAGGACCACGGCGACGACGCGCACCAGGCTGCCCTCGTCGCTCGCGAGGCCGAGCTCAAGGCGGAGAAGAGACGGGTCAAGGAGCTCGAGGCGGCCATGCGGCTAAAGGACAGGGACTGCAACGCCAAGGTCGGGGCGTGGGAGGTCAAGCATTCGGCAGCCACTCGGGCGGTCGTGCAGGCGGAGGAGGCGGCGAGGCGCGTCATTCTCTTCCTCGACGTCCCTTTTCAAGCCCACTCACTTACTCACTCGAGCTTCCGCAGGACGAGCACACAGCGCTACAGCGCCCTGCTCGCCAACCTGCGCCTCACCGAGGACGAGGCCTGCCTGCTCCTTGCCGACCCCTTGTGGCCACCCGCTTGCCAGCGCTTCCCCGACCAGACGCTCATCGACCTTTTGTGGCTCCTCACCGACCAGCACGACGAGCGCGACGAGAGCAGGCGCGTGCTTGAGGAGAAGCTCGCGCGCGGCCGTGCAGATCACGGCGGAGAAGCAGCGTGTCGCGGAGACGAATGACGAGCTCGGGGCCTGTCTCGCGAGCTCCGCACCCGGCGGTGCGCTTCTCTTCCGCGTGCTTGAGGCCGGTCGGTCTCGGGCTGACCTCAACGCCACCTCCCGCAGAGTGCGCCTTCCGCCGTCCGTCAACCGCGTCGACCACCTCGGCTACCTCGACTCCGCAGGCGGGCCTCCTTCAAGCCGTCATGTGCCGCCTCCGCGAGAGGATCGAGGCTCTCACGCATGAGGTGGCGGAGCTGCGTGATGAGAACAGTGCGTCCGTGCGCATCTTTCTGCCCAAACATAAAGCCGCGCTCACTGACACTCACTGACGTGTGAGCAGTGACGCTTCTCCTCAAGCTCGCCGATGCCGACGAGTGAGCGGGCGACCAGGGCCACACGCGGCGACGAGCGGAGGCGCCCCCCCACCTTTTTTGCATGGCTTTCACGACGTGCTGCTAGTATTCCGTGCCGGTCCCTGTGCACACGTGCTTTGCGAAAGTCAGTGAGAGATCTGAGAAGCCAGGAGAGTCGCATCGTAGAGATATCGAGACATCAGCCTTGCAAAGTCGCGGTGAGGCAAGATGCGCGTGAACAGGGCGCCGCGGCGAGCGGGCGGCGCCGTGCTGCCCATTCTCGCGTGAGCAGTGCTTTCACGAGAGTTGAACGTCTCGTAAGAAAGGTAGGGCTCGCGGAGAGAGCTCGTGGCGGGGATTCAAGACTTCGAGGCGGACGACGCTCGCGCCTCCTTGTGCTCCGCGGCGAGTGCGCGCAGGGGCGCAGGGAGACCGTCGCGCGCTTCCCCCTCCTTCGCCTTCACTCAACTCACTTGCTCTTTCTTGCTTCGTCTCGCGCTCAGGCGGCTCCTCCGTCATGGCAGAGGGCTGCAGGGCACTCGTGCCGACTGGGCGTCGCGTCCCCACCGCGCGCGACACCAAGGACAAGGGGACGCTTCTCAACGCCGGCCGCCTCATGTCGAGACGCGTTGATAGGGAAGTCGAGGCGCTCAAGATCACGGTGGCCTCCCTCGAGGACGAACTTGTTGCTGCACGCGAGCAGGCCTCCGCCGAGACAATCAGGCAGGCTCTTGGGCGCACGGATGGAGGGCTCGTCGTCAAGGCGCTGCAGAAGGAGGTCAACGAGCTGAGGGCCAAGGTGAGCACTCTGTCCGGTTTCAAGTCGACGTCTCTGCAGTGCTGACGTTGGCTCTGCAGGTCGCCGCGCTCGAAGGCGGGACTCAGGTCGGCGTCAATCGCCCGTCGTCTTCTCTCGCGCCCTCATCCTTCCACCACGACGACGACCTCGAGGCGTGCCGCATTGAGTGCTTGTCTCTCAGGAGTCAGGTATCTGAGCTCCAGCGGCGCCTCTTACGCGTCCAGACGCCGCAACGCGAGCTTGCGAGCGGATCAGGCATGTTCTCCGCTTCGGAGCGGGAGGAGTTGCTCGAGGAACTCGAGATTGCGAGGTACGAGGTAGAGCTGCTCACGGTGGTGCGTGGGTCCCTTGGCCGGCCCCACTCGGTATGCCGCTCACACCTTCGTGGTCCTCGGCACAGGACAAGAACAAGGTCACGTCGCAACTCGACCTCGAGCGCGTTCAGCGTGTCCGTCCCTCGCTCTGTTTGCTCGTGCGCGCCATGCCGGAGTACTGACTACGGGCGTGAACAGAAGCTGGCCAGCGAGAAACACGAAGGCGAGACCAAGCGCCTCAAGAGCAGCCTGTCAACCGCGGAGGACCGCACTCGCACGCTCGACGCGGAGCTGTCACGCTTGCGTGCCGCCACCGACGCTCGCAGCCCAGCCGGCCTAGCGGCGCAGCTCAAGGCCAACAACGAGGAGTGGGATGGCGTTCTCAAGAAGGAGCGCGCGGCGGCCGAGTCGACGCTCGCGGGCGTACAGCACAAGCACCGCGAGTGCGAGCGCCGCTGGTGCGCGTGCCCCTCCAGTCAAAGCGCGTCCCTGAGGACAAGCTGACACCCCGGTCGCCCTCTCACAGGTCGACGCAGAACGCGAGCCTCCGGGGGCAGCTCGAAGCGCTCCAAGAGGAGTTCGCCGAAGCCGAGGAACGCTTCGCTCGGAACAACGAGGAGATGGAGCTCAAGCGCCGCAACTGGATTCCGCGCCTGAACGAGCTCGCCGCCGCCAAGAAGCGAGTCGAGGCGCAGTCGAAGGAGCTCAAGAGGCTCAACGAGCGCGCCGCGGTGCACCAGGCCGAGCAGGACGCGCTCAAGAAGCGCATGGTGGCGGACCGCAAGGCGCTTGCGAAGGCGAACGAGGAGCTCTCTGCTGCGCGCGGCGAGGGCGGCGGCGCGAAGGCAGACGGCGAGGCGAACGGAGACGTGGGGACGGGACGCGCCGATGCCGAGGTGGACGCGCGGCGCCTCGTCCAGCTCGAGCAGGAGGTCGTCAAGCTCAAGGTGGAGAAGGCACTGGCGGTAGACGACGCGCAGAGCAGAATCGCGGCGCTCGAGCTGGCGCTGGCGAGGGCCGGCGTCGACGGTGCGTCGCGTCCTCTGCTTCTGCGCGAGGGAGTCAGGCTTACCTCCATTCTCTTGCCTGCAGTGTCCACGATCAGCTGCGCCGAGGAATCCCCTGAAGACGCGTCGAGCGCCGTGCTCGCCGACGTCGTGCGGCGCGTCGGGGGCTACGAGCGCGACGTGCACAAGGTCGTCGACGGGCTCGCCGGCCTGGTGGGTGACGCGTCGTTCTTGCGCCACTGCGTCGAGAGCCACTCGTCCTCCTCGACAACGAGTCGCCAGGGTGACGTGAGCCCGCCGCGCTGCGCGACCATGTAGGGGGAGGGACGGCGGCGGGGGGAGGGCTGGGCGACGGAGATTTGGCGGCGCTTGTCGATGTCGTTCACAGTGTCCTGCCGGGCACACAGACAAGTGAGAACGCGTCAGGCGCGAGCATGGAAAGTTAGCCGAAACCAGGAGATGAGCCTCTTCGCGCGTTCTGAAGCCTGCCTCCCTCCGCCCTTGTCCGGCTACTCCGCGAGAGGTAGTTCACACTCGCACACAGCACCCAACAAGTACTGCGCAGCGCTCGTAGTCGCGACCGACTCGCTGTCCCTGGCCCAAGAAGCTCGTACGCCGCCTCTTCCGCCCTCATCGCTCCCCGAGAGCTTTCTCGCCCGCTCTTCCTCCCAGCCGCTGCGTGCGTCCGTCTTGCCCTATCTCGAGTCAACAGCCGACTGAGCTGACCTGATTTGCCCGCCCGCGTCGTGCAGACCGCGTGCGAGCAGCCATCCTACGCCCACCCCACCATGTCAAGCAAGTCAGAACTGCGCGCCCGCAAGGACAAGGCGGCGCTCATTCAATCCGGCAGGTTGATGGAGCGTCGTTTTGACCGCGAGCAGCAGGAGTACCAGGCCGAGATTGCCGAGCTGCAGGCCAAACTCGAGGAGGCTCAACGGGAAGCGACCATGGCCAAGGGCGGCGGAGGTGCCATGAAGGAGCTGCAGAAGGAGCTCGCCGACCTGCGTCTCTCGGTGTGTACACTTCCCCCTGCGCGTTCGTCGACCCCGCGACGGCGGCAGCGCTGACCTCCCTCGCTGCCCTCACAGCTCGCCGAGGCGGAAGCGGCACTAGTCGCCAGTCAGGGTGAACGCGACGCAGCGACCAAGGAACGCGACGACGTCCTCACCGGTCGACCAGGCGCGTCGCAGGCCGTCCTGCGCAAGGAAACCGAGCGAGCCAAGGAGCTCGAGTCTCAGATCAAGCAGCTTCAAGACAAGCTCGCGCAGGCTGAGAAGCGAGCCCTCGAGGCGTCGACGGGCACGGGCAGCAACAATGAACAGGTTGCGGCGCTCGAGAAAAAGATGCAGGAGACGGAGAGGCGCTGTGCAGACATGCAGAAGGTGCGCGCGTGTCCCTGCATCTCTCGTTTTTGGCAGGTGCTCACGCGCTTTCCTCGCCGGCAGGACGCGGTTAAGGCTGTCGAAGGCCTCGCCGACCTCAAGGTCAAGCTCGTGCGTGTCTTCCTGCTCGCCTCCTTGTTGGCCTCGCCTTTCTAACCGTGTCACTCTCAGGTTGAACTCGAGGAGCTCAAAACTCGCGAGACGCAGCGTCGGACGCGTCAACTCAAACACGCCGAGGAACGAGCCGAGCGCATGCGCGAGGAGCTCATCACCGTGTGGGAGGCGTCCAACCGCCAGCACTTCTCCGAGGCGGGCAAGAACAAGTGCGTCCTCCGCTTCTCGGCCTCGCGCTGGGCTTCTCGACTGACCAGAACGCCCCCAGGTTTGTCAACAAGGCGCTCGACCTCGAGAAGGACCTTCAAGCTGCGCAGAAGCGGATCGTCCAGCTCGAGGACAAGGGTCTCGAGGGCAAGGTCGTTGCCACCGAGTACGCCCTTTCTTGCTCGCACGTCCTCTTGCACGGGAGAAGTGACCTCAATCCGCCCCCGTCTGCAGGAGGATCGCCAAGCGCTTCTTCGAGCTGCTCGAGTTCTTCCGAATCAGCGAAGACGATGCGGCCAAGCTCGTCAAGGACGGCGTTTCGTGGCCAGCAGCAGGCGCCGGCCCACAGAATCTCAAGGAGCTCATGCAGGCGCTCGCCATGGCGCCGCCTCCTCCAGCTCCCGTTGCCGCACCGGCCAAGTCGACTCCGCCTTCGCCACCCAAGGAGGAGCCCAAGCCGGCGCCGCCGCCTCTGTCGGCCAAGGAGCAGAATCAGGTCAAGAAGCTCGAGGCGACGATCAGGTCGCACGAGGGCAAGATCACCGAGCTCGAGAAGGCGGTCAAGTCCAAGTCGGACGAGATCATCACGCTCGAGGCGGACCGCCAGCGTCTCGAGGACGAGGTCGCCAAGCAGAAGAGCAAGATGCTCCTCGCCGAGCGCGACGCGCAGGAGCGCAACGACGAGCTGATCCAAGTGAAGGGCCGCAAGGACAAGGAGGCGACCGAGCTCGAGAAGGAGCGCACCAAGCTCAAGCACGAGGTCGAGCGCCAGAAGCGCCGCGCCGAGGACGCGCTCGCCGAGAACAAGAAGATCATCACCGAGCACGCGACCCAGCTTGAGCAGCTCGAGAAGGAGCGCGACGAGGCCGAGGCGAGCCTGGCGCGCCTCGTCGAACGCCAGGACCGCACCAAGGCGGAGCACGAGGCGACGATGAACCAGCTCGTGTCGCGCATCCAGCTCCTCGAGGCGGCGGGCGCCGGCGCCGGCATCGCAACGGACGCGTCGGTCACCCGTGCCCTCGACAAGGAGCGCGGCAAGAACCAGAGCGACCTCGCCTTCTTCCGCCGCCAGGTCGAGGAGCTCCTCGAGACGGCGCGCATCAAGGAGGAGGAGCACGTGCGCCAGATGGACAGCAAGATCAAGGAGCTCGAGCTCCTCGAGGCCGAGCGCGACCGCTACCGCGACGAGGTCAACGCGGCGCGCGAGACGGTCGACAGGCTTGAGGCCCGCGTCTCCAAGCCCATGTCGCGCGGCGCGTCGCGCTCCGGCAGCCCTGCGCCGACGAACGGTGGTCCGCCCGCGACCCCGGAGAAGAAGAAGCCCGGCCGCGCCGACAGCAGCGACAAGGGCGAGGAACTCTCGTGGTCCCAGCAGCAGAAGACGGCCGTCGTCGAGAGCCTCGAGAAGGAGCGCACGCGCCTCGAGGGCGAGCTCGCAACGCAGACGCGCATCGCCGAGCAGGCGCTCGTCGAGGCCGGGGCTCAGCGCGCCGAGCTCGAGCAGCTGCGCGCGGCCAAGGCGACCGCCTCTGGCGACTGGGAGGCCGAGCGCCACCGCCTCGAGGTCGAGCTGGGGTCGCAGGCGACCCTCGCCTTCGAGCGTGCGCGCGAGCTCGACGCCGAGCGCGAGCGCATGGCCAACCTGGTGCGCCAGATCTCGGAGCTCGAGAAGGAGCGCAACACGCTCCGCACCGAGCTGTCGGTCCGCGAGAACGGCCACTCCTACCCGTCGTCGCTGCACACGCACTCGCACTCGCTCTCGCACTCCAAGGTCGTCGGCGCCCAGTTCGACGGCAACGTCGCCCCGGGCGCGCCCTTCGTCGATACGCGCCGGTTCGCCTGTCTCCTCCATCACAACCCCGCTAACATCTCCTCGACCACTCACCCGCAGACCGCTCGTCGGCTGGCACGCCTGTCTCGCTGTCGCAGCCGTTCGCCGCCGCGCCAACGGGCATCCCCTCATTCGGCAGCCTCGTCCCGTCTGCCACCTCTGCGCCCGGCGCGACGCCCGTCGTCTCGGGTCCGGTGCGCCTCCTCGTCGAGCACCTGCGCAAGACGAACCGCGAGCTCAACCAGGAGGTGCTCTCGCTCAGGGACGAGAACAGTGCGTCTCCTCTCTCTCCCTCTCGTCCCTGGTCTTGCGCGTGCGTGCGCTGACTCGTCTGTGTGCCTGCAGTGACCATGATGATGCGCCTCGCTGGGCTCTAGGCGCCTCGATGGCGCTGCCGGCCGGAGGAGTTGAGGAGGGTCGAGGAAGAGGACGACGAGGAGGGCTGTGCCTTCGCTGTCTCTCTCGCGCTCTCCCTCTGCATGCCGCAACGCTTTTGTTCTTGCTTGGAACTCTGTGCGTCGTGTCCAGGCCGGAGAGTTGCACCACACATGGCAGAGTGCGTGCATGCGAGGTCAAAACGAGAGACATCCGAGCTCGAGGAGGCGCGGCCCAAAAGGCGCGCGCGAGCGGCCAGCCCTCTCTTTCTCCTTCGTGCGGCATTTCCGTCGGCGTGCGTACCCTACCCTTTGCACCAGCCTGCTCCAGCGTGCCACCACTCAGTGCTGACCTCACTCCTCCCTCCACACAGCTACATCCGTGTTAGTGAACCCCCAAGCACCTCCCCTCGGGGAGGACTCAACCTCGGGCCAGCGAAGCGTTCACTGTCCTTGGTCGACCAGAGCATCCCTCGATCCTTGCCGGTTCGGTAGTGGCTAGGACATCTCAGCGCCCGAGCCTTCGCTCCCGTGGTCTCCCCCGCTGCCTCGCAAGGGCGCGGAGTGAGGGGGAGCGGAGCGGGACGGCAGTCCTGACATTTCTCTCTTCCCTCTTCCTTCCTTTTGGCGAGTCCTGCGGGCTTGCTGTACGCCTTTGATGACGACGCGGACGGTGCATGGTGGCGCAGGACGTTGATAGGAGTCGGACATGGGAACTCGTCGACGGCGGAGCTGACCCTGCAACTCGGTCGGTCGTTGCGCATCATCTCCAGGCCTCAGTCCGCGCATGCGAAGGAAGCACGTGAAGCAAGTCGAGAACGCAAGCGTCAAATGAGCGTGATCCGGTCGCCGTCGCGGTGGCCTGAGCGCGGCCGTTGGGCGTCGCCGAGCCCTCTCCTCGATTTCTCGCCTCTCTCTCTCTCTCTCTGTCTCTCTCATCCACTTCCTCTTCCTTGCACGACTCCCGTCGCCCTCAGCTCGACTCTCCCGCAGGCGGGCAAGTCGTCGCGCAGGCGTCAACCGCACCGGGCCCTTCCCTCCTCCCTCTCGTCGTTCAACCACTGTCCAGTCACGCGTCGCCCCCCCGCTCGCGCCATGTCGCTCAAGCAGGAGTTGCAAGTCTGGGACAGCGCGCTCAAGGCGTTCGCCTTGGGCGATCACGCTAGCGCGCTCGCCCGCTTCGAGGCGAGTCGCCCACTCTCTCTCCGCTCTCGTCCAACATCCTCCGCGCCGCTGCTCACACCCGGCCCGACGCTGCTGCTTCGCAGGAGATCGCCGACACGTCCAAGGTCCTGTTCAACATGGGCCTCATCCACGCCATTGACGGCGAGCACGACCAAGCTGTCGCCCTCTTTGACCAGGCCATCGCGCTCGACAATTTTCTCGCCATCGCCTACTTCCAGTCGGGCGTGTCGCAGTTCCTCCTCGGCAGGTTTGAGGCGGCCAGGCGTGACTTTTCGGACGCGCTGGCGGTGCGTGCAGTCTCGCCTGAAGCCTCGGGGCGAGAGCGGAGTCGGAGCTCACCTCGTGTCGTCGTTGCCGCAGCTATTCCGCGAGAACCACACGATCGACTACGAGCAGTGCGTCTCGACCCTCTCTTCTTGACCCGAGTGACCTGCTGACGAGTCACTGCAGGCTCGGGCTCAAATTCAAGCTCTTCTCGTGCGAGGTGCGCTTCAACCGCGGGCTCGCCCTCATCTACATGGTGCGCATGCTCCCTGCGTTTGCCCACTCTCTCTCGCTCGCATGCACTACCGACTGACCGAATCCACGAGTGCAGGGCCGACTTGAGGAGGGCATGCTCGACCTGATGGCGGCAAGGGACGACAAGCAGACGACAGAGCACGACGTGATCGACGAGGCGTGCGCCGACCAGGCCGTTGTGCGTCTCGCTTGCCTCTTCCCATTTGTTGAGCCCTCCCTGACTGGCTCGCGCCGCCGCGTGACAGGGCTACACCGTCTTCTCGATCCCGGTCGGCCGTCTGTTCCGCCCCTCCGACACCAAGCTGCAGAACCTCGAAGCGCGCGACTACCTCGGCAAGGCCAAGGTAATTGCGGCGACCAACTCGCACGACCTGTACACCGGCTTCAGCGGCGTCAAGAAGCTCGCCGCGACTGCAGGCGTCGCTCCACCGGACGGCTTCGCGCAGGGGGTCGAGACGCACGCTCGCCCGAGGAGGACCAACACGGGCGACGGAAGGCTCGAGCGCGCAGCGACTGATGCGCGCGCCTCGCCTGCGCTGTCGTCCAAGGGCGGGGGCGGTGCGGCCTTGGGAAGGTCGCAGACCACGAGGGTGCCCTCGACGTTCACGGGCACGACGACCATCTCGCGCAGCAGGTCGACAGTGTCGGGGCGTTCTGTCAAGCCGTCGCCTCTGCCGACCCCGCCGTCATCGTCTGCCAGCGCTCACGAGGAGCAGGTCTTCCCGCCGCCCAAGGGGCTCTTGCACGCTCGCTCAAGCTCGTCCAGCCTCAGCGGCTCCACGTCGCAGCGCTACCCCGAGCGCAGCGGTACAGCCCCGCTTGACGGCTTCTACACCCCGCCCCGCCCTCCTCGCCCGTCCGGGGACCTCCTCACGCTCGCTCCGCCGGCCACCTCGCTCAGCACGCGCCGCGGCCGCAAGCCCGTCCCAATCGAGCCCCTCGCGCCGCTCGAGGTTCCCCGCCCGGCGAATCCGGTCCCGCCTGGCGAACCCTCCCCGTCCGGCCAGTCGCCCGAGCGCGTCGCCTCGTGGGCGCAAGGCCAGCGCTTCAAGCACGACCGCGCCATGAGCAGCCCCTCTGCACTCCCGACGACGCCGCGCGAGCCCGCCTCGACGCTCGCTCCGGTGCCTGGCCCCGGACTCAGCAGGACGGCGTCTTCGTCTTCCAAGGCCAGCCCGTCTTCGCTCGCGTACGTCGCCGAAGACAGCGAAAGCGACAAAGGCGCGAGCGAGCCGTTCTCGCTTGCGCGGTACGACTCGGTCGTGCGCTCTGTCTCGCGTGCGACGTCGCGCGTCGGCGGGTCGGATGTGGGGGAGACGACGCGGGTGCGCAAGGTTGAAGCGTCGCACGAAGAGGGGAGGAACCCGGGCCGCAGGATGGGGGCCGTCGAGATGCTCGCGAGCGAGATGAGAACGGCTCTGCAGGTCGATGACCGCGGTCCGCAGTACGAAGGTGCCGCCGAGCCGGCGAGGATGGAGTCGCAGGAAGGAGCGGGCGGGACGCCCAAGATCAGGGTCAAGCTGCAGTACCTCGGTGAAACGAGGGCTTTGGTGCGTCGTTCGTCCCTTGCCTCTGTTTCGCTGTATTTGACGCTCACAGCTGCCTGAACCTAGAACATCGCGGCCGGCACGGCGCTTGGCGAGTTTGTCGAGCGCGTCCGCCGCAAGTTTGGCAGCGAGACAAACCTGCCCATCAAGTGCGTGTCGGCTCGTCTCCGTCTCGGATAGGTCTGACGAACTGCGTTCGCAGGTACCGCGACTCGGACCGCACCCTGGTCTCGATCCTCGACGAGGACGACTGGGAGTGTGCGTCGCTTTTCGACTCTGATTCGCCGCCCGTCTGGCTGACGCTCGTGTCGCTTCTCAGGTGCGCTCGATAGCGCCCACGACGATGCCGCCGGCGGCAAGTGCACGGGCAAGCTCGACATTGTCGTCGGCGGGTGAGGCCGCAAGTGACTCCGAGTCGCGAGGAGGGCAGGGGGTCAGAACTCGCAGGCGAGGGACAGACTCGTATCGCGCGACTCGACTCTGTAGCAGTGCCTTATTGCATCGATTCTGCTGTGCTGTGCACGCTTATTTCGCGCGCCCGCGTTCAGAGTCCCCCCGCGCTCGCTTGCACCGCCTCTCCGAGACCCCCTCTCGCGCTGAACACCTACCATCGCGCTCTGCCCGCCTCGAGACGCACGCTCAGCCTCTTCGTAAGACCGACTTGCAGGACCCGACGCGCTCAGGGTGCGTCCGCACGTCGCTTGGAGGAGAGAGACCGGGTTGGATCACGGAGGGAGCGATGAGGACGGGGGAACACGAGGCGAGCTTGCGCACACGTACGGCTCTCCGTCGGACGAATACAGGCATCCCTGAGCTGCCTGACGTCGCTCTCGCCGCAATCAGGCGGACGGGAGACGGAGCTGACCTCTCCCTTCCTCCCGCAACACCCCCCCCCCCCGACGGAACACTCTATACAGCCCAGAGCCGTGCGTTCGTTCGAGCACTGCGTCGCTCTCGCGAGATGGCAGCCGCTGCTCCCGCTGGGGGCCTCCCGCCTCTCACGGTTCTGTGCGTCGCCAGTCCTGCCTCCCTCGTCGCTGTCGCGAGCTGACCGCGGCGCCTGACATGCAGTTCCGACCCGGACAGTCAGTCCTTCGGCGCGGTCAACATCGACAGCGTGCCCGTCGAGATCTACAAGGTGGAGCACGGCGAGCGCAAGACGACGTGCTGGATCGAGGCGGTCGAGGGCAAGGAGTTCCAGGTCTCGGCGCGCACGTCGTGGAAGGCGACGGCCGTCAAGAGTGTGCTGAGCGTCGATGGCTCAACGTACGCAGGTCTGCTGCTCGTCTGTCGGGCAGAGCTGACGTTTTCAAGACGCAGGGTGCGCGGCTATGGCCTCGGCCGCGAAGAGCGCGCCGACAAAAAGGTGGTCTGCCGCGGGGCCCGCATCTCGCCGACGCAGATCCGCCCATTCGTCTTTGCGAAGATGGCCCTCACTGACGACGCAGACGCGACGACCGTTTCCGAGGACGTCCTGAAGCACCTCGGGACGGTTCAGCTCCATTTTCACCGGGCTGAACTCAAAGGACATGCCGGCATGAGCAAGACGTCATATCGTGACCGCAGCCAGGCTGTCAGTAGTCTACCGTGTCCTGCAGAATACCGTCCTTGCTCACCCCTCCGTCGGTCCAGGTTGTCGACGAGCGCAGCAAGAAGGCCGCTTTGGCGCACACGACGGCGTGCGTCCTGTACCTGTCCCTTTCGCATCCGCGGCACTGACGTTGCTGTGTGAACAGGTATGGCGAGGCAAAGAGCGAGCTCAGCAGTGCGAAAGGGCCGCGCTTCCGCTCGATCGACAACAAGCCCTACCACACGCTCGAGTTCAAGTACCGCTCGCGCGAGTTGCTTGAGCTCGAAGGCATCCTCGAGCGTACGTCTTTGCTCCCTCATTGCCCGCACTTCCGCCCTGACGTCTATCTCTCCTCGCAGCCGCACCTGCGCCCGCGTCGACCTCGCCTGGGCCCGTCATCGTCTCGAGCTTCAACACGCCCGCGGCGCACAGCAGCGCCTCGCCGTCGACGAGCCGCAAGAAGCGCCGCGCGTCGTCTAGCTCGGCTTCGCACGAGGCGGAGCTGCAGGTCCTGCGCGCCCAGGTCGCGCGTCTGGAGGAGGAGAACTCGCAGCTCAAGGACGGCGGCGGGCGCGTCAAGCGCGAGGCGGGGGACGTGGAGGAGGACGTCAAGCCGCACGATGTGGCCGTCAAGGGCGCGAAGATCGGGAAGGACAGGGTCGAGAACGGGAGGACGGTCATCGACCTGCTCGACGACGACTGAGGCGAGATGGGTCGAGTTCGCTTGATGGGACTGAGTGTGCGTGGTCTTTTCCTCCTGCGCTCCTCGTCGTGCACGTCGGGAGCGCAGAAACCTGACACCACGCACACACAGGCTTCGTCCCAGGTTGTACCATAAGGGGCGGCCTCCCGCGGTGTTGTGTCTCACTACGCTTTGCTTGCACTGCACATCCTCGTTACTTGCTCGCCTTGCCGCAGCTCCACGAGAGTGTGCCAAACCCCTCGTCACATGCTCGTCGTGCCGCCGCTCGCGCATGTCGTCAGGAGTCGTGACGTGAGAGAAAGGCCTGCAGATGCAGAGGTCAAGGTCAAGGATGCGAGTAGGTGTACAGCACAAGGCGGAGGCAGGGAGGATGGGGCGACAACAAGCGCAGAACGGGTGGAAGGCGAGAGACAGCTGAGGAGGACGGGGGGGGGTCGGACGAGGGTGCGAGGGTCGCGGCATGGTGAGGTCACGCGAGCGGGGTCCGACGTCGTCTGTCACCTGTAGGTATAAGACAAGAGTAAGCGTGTGCACAGATAACGGAGGGAGGCCCTGACGCGGGCAAGGGCAAGAGCGCACCCTCTCAGCGACTCGGAGCGGGACTCGGGGCCCGTCGTCGTCGACTCTTCAAACGAATCGGCGCTGTTGCGGCGGCACTCTGGCGTGAGGAGTGGTGCAAGGCTTGCGAGTTGCGGCGCGGTGTTGTCGCTGCGCGAATCGGGTCGAAGGCGAGGGAGGGTCAACCGCGGCTCGCGCGCGAGAAAGGCAACGGGGCTCGGCCTGACCGAGACGCACCTCTCTTTGATGGCAGGGAACGGGAAGAGCGGAGCACCCCGCCAGGGCCAAGGGTCGCGACCCCTCAGGGCGAGAGGCGCCGACGGGCTGTGCTCGAGGGACGAGTGCGCGGCGGACATGACGGCGCGGCGGGCCAGGTCGAGGGGCGGAAGAGTGTCGAGGCCAGCGTGTGCGGTGGTGGTCGGGGCTGGGTGCCGTCCAAGTGCTAGTTGAGAGAAGAGGAGGACCTGAGTTGCTCGGAAGGATCGAGCAACTGGTAGTTAGGTGAGCGCGCGGGGGTTCGTGCGGGGCAAGAGGAGGAAAGAGATAGAAAGCGCCGCGGCGTGGGGGGAGGAGAGAGCATTCAAGCACAGAATTACGCCGAGCTTGCGCGTGCGTTGTACGACAGAGCCAAGAAGGCTTCTCGCGCTTCGCGTGCGAGCCGCCAAGCTAATTCGAACGCTCCCCGACCGAGCTCGCGCGAGGCGAGCGGAAGGGGAGTGAGGTCAAAGCGGGAACCTTGGCCCAGACGAGATCTGAATCCTCATCTCGCTGGCCGCGCGAGGAGGACTCGGGACTCGGGTCAACGATTGAGGGACAAGAGGCGCTGAAATTGTCACACAGGCAACACCGAAGCTAGGAAAGAGGGGGCAGCACAACCGGGAGGAAGGAGAACAAGCGACAAGCGAAGGAAAGGCAGGGGAGCTACAGCGGGGCGAGGGAGACTAGACGGAAAGTGTGCATAGATCGTAACAGCAGGCACAAAACGAGACACGAAGGGACCGAACAAGCGAGGCAAAGCGGGAAGGGAAAGCGGGGCGGAGAAGGTAGCGCAGCCTACTCGAGCGACTCGAGCGCCGAGCCGAGCGCGCTGAGGCCGGCCACGGCCCCGACGATGCCCGTCACGACGCCGAGGGCGAAGGACTTGTAGGCAAGGTTGAGGCGGCGCCGCTTGGGGATGGGCGCGGTGACCCGCTCCTCCTCCTGGGGGGCGACGGCAGCGGCGGGGAAGCTCAGGTCCGTCTGGGCCGACTTGGGGACGCCGACGGGGAGCTCGACCGAGAGAGCCTGCGAGGAGGCGCCGGCAAGCTCCGAGTTGCGCTCGTCGAGGTCAGTGTCGGAGAAGCGGCGCTTGCGCACGTGGGAGGTCGAGCTGAGCGGCGACGTGCCGCGCGAGACCATCTCGGAGCTCGACTCTGCAAAGGGCAGCGCACACAGTCAGTGACTCGTCCTCGAAGAGAGCGACGCGAGGGAGAGAATCGCACCGGTCGCGACGAGGTTGGCCTTCTCAAAGCGGACCTCGCCCGGAGCAGCGAGCTTCTCGCTGACGCCGTCCTCCCACTCGGCGCCGTCGTCGTCGAATCCGTCCTGCTGGTCGACCTCCTCGATCGCTGCGCATTCTTCGGCCTCGAGATTGAGGAACGTGTTGACCGCGTCCTCGTCGATGAACGCGTCGGCCTCGACGTCGAGGTCGACCGCATCGAGGTCCGGGTCGCGCTGGTCGAGGTCCGGGTCGACGTACGGGAGGGCCGTCGAGGCAGCAGGGGCCTCGATGGCGTCGGTCTCGTCCATCGACAAGTCCACGTCGCCCTGCCCCGCAACCGACGAGGCGCCGGCCTCGCTCTGCTCTTCCTGGCTGAGCTCTTCGTCGCCCTCCTCCTCCTCCTCCTCCTGCGACTCCTCGTCCTCGAACTCCTCGCTGCTGCTCCCGCTGCCTCCAACGGCCTGGCCCTCCGAGTCATCCTCCGTCGAGACGTCGCCGCAGCCGCTCGAGCCGCCGTCGTCGTCGTCGGAGAGCGCGGCCTCAAGGCGCGTCGACGCCTGTCCCACGTCGCTCTCGGCGGCGCGGCAGCGCGTGATGGCCGAGGCGAGGTCGTGCTGCAGCTCCGCCGAGTGCGCCACGAAAGCAGCAGCCAAGTGCGTCATGAGGTGCGAGGACAGCGCAGGCGACATCGAGACCCTGTCGGACTCGTCCGACGACGAGGCCACGACGTCGTTCTCGTCGTCGTCGACGTCCGCCGCCTGCTGGGCCGAGACCGGAGCGATCAGTTCGCGCGCGTCGTCCTCGCCGCGGTCAGACCACTCGACAGCCGAGAGCGACTCGACGACTAGGTCGTCTGGCGTGTGCTCGGCTTCAAAGACAGGCACTCGCTCCTCCTGCTGCTCCTCGATGAGCGCGAAGATGCGCTCGCTGAGCGGCGACGTCGGCGGCTTGATCGCCAGCTCGTGCTCCTCGTCGTCGTCCTCCGAGTCGACCTCCCCGGCGCTCACGCTCTCAGCGGCCTGGATGAGGGCATCCTCCTCGGCCTGCTCGGCCATGAAGAGGGCCACGCGCTTGGAGGCCGGCGAGCTCATGGTGGGCGGCTCGGGGCCGTCCTCTTCCTCGCCGGCAGACTCGGCCGCCGCCCACAAGTCCCGCTCGTTCCCGAAATGGCCGTATGGGAGGAAATCCTTGAGCTCAGCGCCGCCCTGGATGGCGAACCTCGGGAGTGCGCGGCACCTCGCCGGGAGCGAGTCGACCGACGCGTCGCGCAACAAGAAGGCCTCGCTGTCGCGCTGGTCGCTGCCGTCTTCGATGTCGCCGCCGTCCGATTCCGAGTCAACGCTGTGGGTGGAGAGGACAGGCGACGGGAGCTGGCTGGCTGCCTGGCTCAGCAGGTCATCCTGCTCCAGGCTGAGGTGCTCCACCTCGTCCTCCTCGTCCGAGGTAGCAGCGAAGCGCCTGGTGGGCGCCTCGCCCTCGGGCTTGACGACACAGGGGAAGGCGTCGTCGCTCTCGCCCGCAAAGAGGGCCGACGACAGCTGCACCTGCTCGCGCTTGCCCTCCTCGTCGGCGAGCCCGAGTCCGCCGGGAAGCGCCGTCGTCTCCGCGGGCGAGGGCGACGGAGACATGCCACTGCTCGGCTCGACGCGCCACATGTCGAGGAGGGTGCGGCCAACCTTCTTCTGCGACGGGTTGGTGCTGCGCGGCATGGCCGCCTCGTCGCCCTCGAGTTGGTCCTGCGACTTGATCGGCAGGGTCGCAAAC
Organism: Rhodotorula diobovata; assembly: GCA_006352295.1. Classification (NCBI taxonomy): domain Eukaryota; kingdom Fungi; phylum Basidiomycota; class Microbotryomycetes; order Sporidiobolales; family Sporidiobolaceae; genus Rhodotorula; species Rhodotorula diobovata. Next base: position 65,774 of record SOZI01000071.1, on the reverse strand, counting down.
TCTGGGCTGACGGGCGAGAGGAGCCCGGTCGACGCTGCGAGGTCCTCGAGCTTGCAGTCGTGCTCGTGCTCCGGACGAGGCGAGTGCGCGCCAACACTGTCGACGTCCATCGGTGAGTGCGAGACTTCGACGTGCGTCGTCTTGGCTGACGCGTCGAGCTGCAGGTTGTCGACCTCTGGCAGGGTCGACAGCGTGAGCTCGGGAGACTGGTCGCGGCTGTTGAGGAGGTCGTCCTCCGAAAGGCCAAAGCCGCGCTTGGACACCGTGCTGAATGCCATCTTGACGTCGCCCGAGCCGTCGTCAGCGCCGTGCCCGCTCGCGTTTGAGACGACGGAGGACGACTCGGACGGCAGGCTGCCGGCGAAGGAGACCCGGCGGGGCCTCTCGCGCTGAGTCTCGTCCGCGACGGCGCGCTGAGCCATGCTCGACGAGTCGTCCTCGCTGTGGGACAGCTCGGTGGTACCGTCGCGCCAATTACCCTGCGAGACGGTGTCATCCCGCACGAGAGCGTCGCTGACAAGTGCCTGCGAGCCGTCTTCGTTGTTGGCTGGGCGGCGGACGGTAAGCGTCGGCGTCGGCTTGAGCTCGGCCACCAGGGCGAGGGGCTCGTTGACGACTGTGAGGTGAAGAGAGAGTCACGGTCAGAGGCGCGATCGACAGGTGGAGCAAGGGGAAACGCACCGGGCAACGCGCCACGGGCGCGCTGCGTCACGGGGCGACCGAAGACGAGGCGGTCCTGCGAGAAGATCTGAGGGAGGCGGAGCAGCTCGTCGTTGTCGTCAGGGTCAAGGCCAGTCTAAAAGTCCAGGAGGGCATCGACGCACGCGGTAGGGCACGTCGGGCTTGAGTTTCTGCTGCTCGCCGTCCCTCACGAGGACGCTGCCGTTGGTGCTCCCGAGGTCGGTCAAGAAGGCGTACTCGCCCTCCCAGTGGAGGGTGGCGTGCGACGACGACATGACCTTGGTCGCGGTCGAACGGAACTTGGGGGACGAGGGGTCGGACGCGGCCGCATCGGACTTGGACGCGCGGCCGAGGACAAGAGGGCCAACCGTCTCGCTGCTGAACTGCTTGAGGGGGACGTGCGGGTCGGCTGAGGGGTCGGAGAGGGTGAGGTACATTGTCGCTGAAGGCTCGTCAGCCCAGCGGACGGGGTTGATGGCGAGCGAGAGGCGTTGGGAGATGAGATGGCTCAGGTGGGGGACGGGGGCTCGAGGGGGTGCAGGGGGGACGTGGAGGATGACAGGGCACCGCTGGGGCCAGTGCTGGTGCCTATTCTGTGGTGCACGCCCGTGTGCGACACTCTTTGCGACCGAACGAGGCGAGCAGAGGGGAGAGAAGAGAGAGAGGCGGGTCGTCCCGAGGTGGGCGCTCGCCCCCTCTGTCTCGCTCTTGAGCCGCTGCGAGACGGCTTACCCAGTCTTATGAGTGAGCCTGGTCCGTCCCCAGTGTCTCTCGAGCCCGCCCATCCAACTTTGCGAGGTGACTTTGCCCTTCGCGAGCTCGCGGCGCACCGCCTCCTCGCCCGACTCGCGCCTCGGCTCTCCCTCCTGTCTGCACGCGGTCCTCGGCTGGTGAGATAGACTGCTGCCTTCACGTTGCTTTGATCATGGCCCAGGCAGTTGCCGTCGACCTGCTGGCCTGCGGAGCTCCTGTCTCGTCCGCCCCCACTTTTTCGGCTATGGCTCGAGCCCCTCCCTCGGCCATGCTGCCCGGTCCGCGTGTGCTTCTTGCTCTCCTCGACCCTGAAGCTGCTCGACTACTGCGCCGTCGCCATCGCTGCGGGTTCAAGAGCTGGTGTCCTGCCCGTCCCCCTCGTCCTCCCCCTACCGGCGCACCACGGCGTCGCGCGCTCTGGCGACACTTTTCCGCCATCGTCACTCAACAAGGACGGTCCATCGCCCATGAGCTGGAGCACAGCGTCTAGCGGGCGCTGCGCCGACTCGGGAGTCACGGGCATTCACGCCCACCTCATCGGCGGCAACTGGGTCGACGAGGGCGACCTCGCGCCGTGCGTCCCGTCCTTGCCTTTCCCGCACATGGGAGTCGCTGACGCCCCTCGTCCTTAGATCCGCCGTCCTCTGCGTCGTCAGCTTCCTTTGCATCCTGGCTGTCGCCTGGCGGTACCGCCAGACGCGGGTGCACGTCCTTCTCATTTTCGCATTTGCCCTCCTCTGTGCGTTTCCATGTCTCTTCCGCGATGGCTCAGCTGTTCCTAGAAGCTGTGCTGACCCACTATGGCGCCGATACAGTCCTCGGCGTCGCTTTCGCCATTCACGCCGCCCTCGCCAACACCCGCCCCTCGCTTCGCCCGTCAAGCGCAACTCTGACGGAGCAGGCCATGTTTCTCCTCGCCCTGTCCCTCTTCCTCCTCGGACACATCCTCTTTTCCCGCACCTTCATCAACCGCGCATCGCTCGTCCACTGGCCGAGCACCCTCCTGTACCTCGCATGCGCGATCCTTCTCGCCGCCCTCGTCGTCGGCTGCGTCGCAGTGGGCGATGCGCCGCTCGTCGACGTCTACTCGTACTCCCCGTCACTCAAGTACAGCCAGGAGCGTATCGCGAGCGCCACGCTCGAGCTCATTGTCGCGACGATGCACCCTCTCCTCCTGCCTTTCGCGAAGCTCGTCGCGCCTGAGCTTCCGGGCCTTGAGCTCGGGTTGCTCATCCTTGCTGGATGGCTTCTCTGGGTGCCAGCATTCTGTACGTCGCTCTGTCCTCAGCTCGGCCGCATTCGCGACTGACGCCCTCTCCCGCTCGCAGACGTCTTTTGCGTCGCGACCATTACCGCAGACTACTCTCCGCTCGTCTGCTCCCAAGTAAGCCGCTTCACCTCCCCGGATCGAGCTTCCCAGCGCGCGCCGACCGGGCTCACTCCCCGGACAGACCTTCTTCTACCTCTCCTTCTCGCTCTTCCCCCTCCTCGCACTCGCCATCCTCCTCGGCCTCCCGCTCCACCGCTGGGGCTTCACCCTCCCCGCACGGGACCTCGTAGCCGCGTACAGCTCCGCCCTCGCCGCGGCGTCATCGAGCGCCGCCCTCGCGCACGAGGCCGCCGAGCTGGGCGCGGCGGCGGCCTGGGCGCAGCAGGAGCGCCGGCACGAGGCCGAGGAGGGCGCGCTGCTCGATGAGATGAGGAGCGTCGTGGGTGACAATGCGGAGCGGGCGGGGTTGTACAGCCAGGGCGGGGACGACGACGCTTGGAGCTTGCGGCTGCACTGAGGGAGCGAAGCAGACGGAGAACCGAGGGGGAATGCGACGGCGGAACTGCTCATGAGTTGCGACTATACGTCTTGGTACTACTGGATGATGACGAGATCAGGGGCCGCGAGGCAGGAGACTCGGGAAGGAGCGCGAGACGAGGAAAAGAGCCTGGCACAGGCGAGGCGGGCTCGACAGAGAAGGGTAGACGCGCGTGCGCGTGAAAAGTCAAAGGTGGATATGAAGATGGGCGTGGAGACAGGGCTTGGCGAGCAAGCCTACGCCTGCGACGCCGAGGCCGTCGCGCTCGCCTGGAGCGACGACGCGAGCTGCGAGAGCGACGACAGCGGCACCGACGTGGCCGACGACGCCAAGAGGGACACGGACGAGGCGCCACCCGTGGCCGTGGCCGGGGCCGTCACTGCCGCCGACCCCTCTGCGGTCGCGGTGGCAGTCGAGTTGGACGAGCTCGAGGCGCCCTGCAGCATCTGGAGGAGCGCCCACGCCTCGGGGCCGATCGCCTCGATGAAGGCGTCCGAGCCGGGGAGGGCGTCGACGCCGAGCGTGTTGTTGCACGCGCTGAGCTCGAGGGTGCCGTTGAAGGCGCGCTCCATGAAGTTGTAGGCATCGCCGGCAAACACGATCGAGGTCGTCGAGTGGTCCGTGCCGACACTCGCCTGGAACTGGACCTTGGCGCCGCGCTTGCACTGGTCCTCGACGTACGCCGGGACGGGCTTGGACGAGACGACCTCGTCGGTCAAGCTCTGTGCAGCGAGGCGAGCAAGGGCGGGAAGCGGCGGTCAGCAGCTGAAGGGAGAGACCGCTCGCGAAGGAAGGGACGCACGTGGTACTGGAAGACGGGGATAGGGAGGACACCCGTGACGGAAACGGGGGTGAGGCCCGTGTCGTTGAGCGGCTGGCCGAGGAGGCCTCCCTCGATGTAGCGCTGTGCGACCGAGCTGTTCTGGAACGACGCGCCCGTCGTGAAGAAGGTCGAGATGTTGACGTTCGACAGGTTCTCAGCGAGCTGCGTGTTGCACTGGGTGCGTGCGAGCTCGAAGCCGCGCTTGCCCTCCTCGGTCAGGATGCCCTCGTAGTAGCTGTTGAGCTCCGGGTAGGCATTGGCCAAGCCGACGATCGAGCTGATGGCGAGGTAGCTCTCGTTGCTGCAGACAATCGGCAAAAAAGTCAGCGACGCGGCCGTGCGCACTGAGAAGAGGGGCTCGATACGACGCACCTGCCGTTGAGGAGCTCAAGCGTCGACGTGAGGTCGACCGGGACACCGCCGTACGCAGCGGCGATGACCTGCAGGGGAAAAGCAACAAGTGAGCATCGAGCCGAGAAAACATCGCTCGCAGGAAAGATAGAGGAGCGCACGTTGAGGTCGCTGCCGTAGGCTTCCAAGAAGGTCGTGGCCCACGCGCTGGCATGACCGCCGCCCGAGTAGCCGTGGATGACAGCCGAGTAGTTCGAGTCCGCGCCACCGGGGAGCGTCTCGTTGTGGTTGAGCAGAGCACGGAGACCGTCGAGGCCGGCGAGCGCCTCGGTGACGCCCGAGATGAAAGAGGCGTTCGAGCCCTCGTGGTCCGGTGCGGCGACGTACCAGCCCTTGGAGAGACTCGTCGCGAGGTCGAGAGCGACGGTGCTCTGCAGGAACGACGTGGCGTTCGAGCCGGCGCCGTTCTCCAAGCTGTACGCGAGCTGGCAGTCGGGCGCCGCCGTGTCGATCGGGGCTGCGGCGCAGGACGTGGTCAGCGAGGGCGCGGAGGGAGCTTGGAGATGAGAGGGTAACTGTGCGCACCCATAAGGAGCATGATGCGAGGCGGAGATGCCGGCTGAGCCGGGGCAAAGAGGGTGGCCGCCGTCGCGTCCGCCTCGCCCAGCGGGCTCGTCGTCTTGTACAGGACTTGATACACGCTCCTGGCGCCACTGTCGAACTGTGTCCACACGGGCCGGGAGTTCAGGACGGCGCCATTGGCCGCAGAGGTCCAGTCGCCTTCGGGCTGGTAGAACGAGTCGTTGGACGGGGCAATGGGGTTGCCGTCGGGTCCAAAGGCGCGGATCTCGAGGATGGGCTTGGTGTCGCGGCGTTCGCGCACGGGCGCCGCTTCGGCAAGGAGGAGGGCCGGGACGACCGCGAGGAGCTGGGCGAAGCGCATGATGACGACCTGGAGGGCCTGGACTCGAGAGCGGGAGCGAGGCGGCAGCTCGATGCAGGTAGGAGACCTGCAGGGAGCGAGAAGGAGAGGGACGAGAGACTCGAAGGGCGGAGAGAGAGTATGTAGCAGAGGAGAGAGGGAGACCGGGCAGCAAGGTGGAGGAGCGTGCGAACTCGAGAGTGGGGAAAAGGTCCGGCGAGGTGCGTGCTGCGAATCGAGGCACCACCGCTCGGACACGGGCACGGGCCCGAGGCCTTGCAGCCCACGCACGCACGTCAGCTGATTGTCCGCGGCCTCCTCCCCGTTTGAGAAGGTCCAAGTTGAGGTGCTCGCGTCGTCTTCCTGCCTTCCTCGTTCCTGAGCTCTGTCGCCCGCACATTGCGGACTGCTGCTGCCTGCTGGCGCTCGAGACCGGCAGAACAGTGTCTGTGCACGCACCCACATTGACCAACCCCGCGTCCGCCGCTCGCACCCTCACGCCTCCGCCGAACCGCCGCCGTCGCCGACGAGGACCTCGTCGACGCCCTCGACCAACGCGGTCCGCCAGCGCTCGATCACGCCCGGCTCGAACCCGTTCTCGTCGTACCCCAGCGACACCCACATCCGGCCCGCGAACGTGTACGCAAAGAGGAGCAGCGCCCCTGGCCGTTGGCGCGAGCCGGTGGTCAATCTGCGCAGCGACGCCGCGGGCCGTCGGCCGCTCGGCTCCGAAGGTCAGCATGCATGCTCTGCGTGCAGCGAGTCGAGTTCTCGAAGGGAGACGCACGTGTGGAGCCTGATGCCGTGGAAGTCGGCGTGCTTGTACATGGCGTCGAGGTCTGGTGAGGCCGAAGGAGGAGGACCGCGATGTCAGCGACTGCGTGCGCCGTGCGGCTCCGGCGCTGAAGGCGCATGACAGAGGGAGGCGGACGCACTGCCGAGCATCGACAGGCCCATGAGCGCCTGACTGGGCGCCTTGGGACGGACGTCCTTGTCCTCCACGAGCTGCGGCGGGTCCGACCGCTTCTCCTGCTGTCCCTGCTGCGTCTCCCCGCCCTCTACGCTCTTCTGCCGCTGCGTCTGCTCCACCTCCTCCTTCTTGACGCCCTCGACCCCACTGATCCCCAGCCCAGCCATCGCCCCCCTCGCCTCCTTCTCGCGCCTCTCGTCGTCAGCGCGCTCGAACCCAATCGACCGCCCCTCGCGCTCGAGCGCCATGAGCGCCGTCCGAGGCGCAAGGAACGGCGACTTTGCCGCGCGGGCGGTCTGCGCCTTGACAGAGAGGCAGTGGTGCCAGAAGGTGGCCGAGGGGGAGACGTCGCGTGGGAGGAACGAGGGCAGGATGATGCTGCGTGTGGCGGAGGGGCAGACGCTCCAGTCAGTCTCACTCGCTCTCATCTGGTCATGTCAGAACAGAGGAGGAGGGGAACTGACTTGAAGTAGCTGATGGCGATGTGGTACCAGTCGACCGGCGGGTCCTCCCGGGCAAGCGACGGCCGGATGTTGAGCGCCGAGTACAGCATGACCGGCAGCTCAGGCTTGCGGCGCCCTTCTTCGACCGTGCGCACGTACGCAAGGTTCGACAACGCAAACATGGCATGCGCGACGGTGACGCCGTGGCGCTTGCACGCGGCGAGGATCTTCCTGGTGTCGTCGGCGGACCATGAGACGGTCGGGACGACGGTGTGCCGCGTGCCGAGGCGTGCGCGCGGGAAGGTGTGACCGCCCTGTGAAGCGAGGGGTTCAGTGGACATCAGAAGGACGGGCGCAGGCGGAAGAGCGCGGGACGCACGATCAGCTTCGCCTGCTCGTTCCCGAACTCGACGTTTGCCGCCGCCCACCCGAACGTCTTCCACCCACTCGGCAAAGCGAGCTTGCTTTCCATGGCGGGAGCAAGCGTCCTCGCGCGAGCAACGAGCGTCGCCTCGTCCCCCGCCAACGCCTGGCTCGGCTCTTCCCCTCGTGCGGAGAGGATGGCCTCGACGTTCTTCGACTCAACGCCCTCGCTGGTCGGGACGCCCGAGAGAAGCGTGAAGAACTCGTTTGCGGTCGAGTGCAGCGCCATGCCGTCGCCGATGAAGTGCGTGCAAAACAGGAAGAAGTCGTACTCCTGCTCGGCGTCGTCGTCGCCAGTGGCGGGTGTCTCGCTCGCCGAGAGCACCTCTTCTGGAGTTGAGATGACGAGGTGAGCGAGGCGTTGGTCCGAAAGGAGGCGAGGGCCGTTGAGGTAGTCGTCGAGGAGGTCTGTTCAGAGCGGTTCGGTCAGTCTGCGTCGCGTCAAGCTGCTCGGCATGCTACCTCTCGCCGGCAGCTCGCACGTCCGGCAGGGAGAACGAAGAGTCACTCACCCTTGCCCTTCTTGCCAGTCAAGAGCGACAGGTGCGCCGCGGCCTTGAGGCGGGCTTCGCGCAAGTCGGCGGGCGCGTCGTACCTGCACTTTCGTGGCGTCAGTGCCCGGCTATCGTCGGTCAACAGGGCCAGTGACGGACACGAAGCGAGTATCGTAGTAGTCCTTGAACTGGACCGAGCTGGTGAGAAGCGCATGGCGACGGGTGACCTCTGTCCAAGCGTCGAGCACCCTGTCCGGGGTGACCAGGCTCGAGCGCGCCTTGAAGCCAAGGTGCAGGTACCTGCGTCCCGATGAACAAGCCATGTCAGCTCGGAACGGCGCGACGTGCTGCAGGGAGCAGGCGCACATGTCGTTGACGCCGCCCTCGATGCCTTCGCCGCGGGAGCCGAGGTAGTACGACGCCTCGGTCGGGCCCAGGCGGCGTGTGTAGCGTACACGGGGAGACTCCAGGGCTCCGTCTGAAGACGTGGCCGAGACGAATGTCTCCCACTCACTGCGAGGGAAGACAGGCGGGAGCAGTCAGCGCAAGGTCGAGAGCGGCTCGCGAGGGACTGGGCACACAAGGTCCTCGCTCCTTGGCCGGTCTCGAGCTGGAAGCTCTTTTCGAGGTACTCGAAGCCGCGTGGTGGCTTGACTGAGGCCTCGCCGACGCGGGTGAAGAGAGCATCGTGCGAAGCTGGCGACTTGGCCGAATCGGGGGTCGTAAAGGCCGTCTCGATGCTGGCGAGGTGGCTGCTGGCTGGGGTCGACTCCTCACTGCCTGTCGCTTTGCTCGAGTTGAACTGGGTGGGAGCGAAGGGGGAGGAAGGCTTCGGGGGAGTTGAGGTTGACCAGGCGCCGTGCAGCGGCGGCGAGGCCGGGCGGGACGGGGGCGGCGAGCTGAGGGGTGTTTCAAGGTCAGCTCTGGATCTTGGGAGGGGCGGGTTGAAGAGAGAGAGCGCACGGCGATGGCATCTGGCGAGTTGTTGAGAGAAGAGCGGGAGCAGGAGGGTCGGCAACAAAAGCGGGCGGGACTGAGCGTGCGTTGCGGTGAGCGGCGTATCCCACGCGAGAGTGGGAGATGGGTCAGGTAGGAGGGCAAGAGAGGGAGAGAGAGGCGATTGAGAACGACTCGGGCCAGAAATTAGAAAGGGATGCGCGAGGCTCGAGCGAGCTGCGCACAATAGCCCCGCTCGACCGCTGGGTCCTCCTCGGCAGCACCAGTGGGAGTGCAACCAGCGCTGCCGGCTAGCTGCCGTTGTGGCAAAGACGCGTCGTACTTGCGTCACACTCTGTGTTTGCGCAGAGTCGTCGAGTTAGGCTTGAGTGACGGGGTGACCCTCCTGAGGCCGAGTCGAGCTGTGCCGGCTGGCTGCACCGCCTCACCGCCCGGGCCTCGTCGCCTCACGTCGCGGCCTTCCCAAGTCGTACTCTGCAGCCTGCTCTCTCTCCCTACTCGCTCTCGGTCCATTCTCCCGCGCACCTCGACCGCGCTTCCCTGATCTCTGCAGAGAGCCCGCAAGAGACTGTGCCAAATCCGTCAGAGACTTGCGCACGCGCCTGCGAGGTCTCGGGAGCGAGCCCGAGCGGAGCCGAGCGGGGCGCACACGCCGCGCGCGCTCCCTCTTGTCCGACTCTGAGCCGAGTCCCCCCTTCCTGCCTTCTCCCACCGTGCAGCTACGTAGAGCAGGCACTCTGCTTTGCACACACGCTTCTTCACTGCTCGCTCTGCGTGCGGCCCCCTCGTGACGCGCGCGCGGCTCCCGTCAGTATCTATTCAGGTGCGCCGCCGCGCCCGCCCCTTTGCGTGTCCACCCGCTACCGCGCGGACAAGGACCACCCCGACCTAGTCACCACGCACCATCTCTAGCCAGCAAGCACTCTGTGCAGCGCGCTGACCTACGCGCGCGCCTTTTCGCAGCCTCCCCCCAAGGCCACCACACTCGTTCAACCGCCGCGGAAGGATGCCGCTCCCTTACCACCGGTCAAAGGCCTCGCTGTCGTCGAAGCGGGCCGAAAGCGACAGCGGGGACGACGCAAGACACACTCGCAACACGTCGCTCGCCCTGTCGCCCCTCTCGCTCTTCTCCTACAGCGAGTCGGACCCTTTCCTCTCGCCCACCACGACTCGCTCGTCCCCTCCCTCTCCTCGCTTCTTCCACCCTTCCTCGCCCGTCTCGCCTAGCCCACACTACTCCGACGCAGAGCTCGACACCTCCTTTCCTGCGCCCATGCGCCCCAGGAAGGGCGGCGCAAAGGCCGGCCTCCTGGGCCAACTCCACCTGCCGCCCTCTGCCAAGCGGGCGAGGAGCTCGACCTGGGTCCTCATGGGCGCAGCAGCGCTCGTCACCGTCGCACTCGTCGTCTCGCTGCCCGGCGCCACGCTCCACCAGACGAGGCTCGTCGAGTACGGGTCCAAGGCGACGAACCGTCTCGTCAAGCTTGCGCCCTGGCGAGGCGACGGGCACGGGCTCGACGCCGATGGGGCAGACGAGCTAGAGGAGCTCGTGTCAGACGAGGGCGGCGAGATCCCCATCACGGCCCTGCCGCGGCCGCGCTTGCCCGATCGCGACGACCGCGACGTCAAGTATCTGGGCTTCCTGCCGCACTCTGGCTTCCACAATCAGCGCCTCGCTCTGTACGTCTCCCTCGATCATCGTACGAGACGCGTCACTGACTCCCAGAGAGTGTAGGCAGAATGCCCTCCTGCTCGGCAAGCTGCTCAACCGGACAGTGTGCGCGCCCTCTCTCGTCGATTCGCTGGCCCCGCCTCACTCGCTGACTTGCCTCGCTCCCAGTCTCCTCCCGCCTGTCTGGATCGGTACGTGTCGAGAGCTTCTGGCCTGGGGGCTCCAGCTGACGCGCTTCGTCGCGCGCAGGCTGGCCCGTGCCGACGCAGCACTATTCGGACCTCGTGCGTGCCTCGCCTTCTTTGCTGCCGCCCTCGCTCCTGACCCTCGTTCCCCCCTGCAGCGCCAGTCGTGGCTCGACATCATGCTCACCAACCCGGCGGCGTTCAACCTGAGTACGGTCACGCCCGACTCGCCGCTAAACCGTCCCGCCTCGTTCGCGTCGTCCACCTCAGACTACCCTTGCCCAACGTGCGCGGCCGACAACTCGACGCTCCTTGCCGAAGTGGCGGCTGCCACAGCTGCCAAGTTGAGCAAGTGGCGCGAGGCAGGCTACGAGGTGAGGCCCGACGGCGCGCCGATCATCCCGGGCCTCAAGCCCGAGGACTGCAAGAGCTACTCGCCCGAGTGCCGCTTCACGTACCGCGACACGTTCCTCTCGTGGGACTTCCTCGTCGACCTCGACCGAGCGCGCAAGGACGTCGGCGTCGAGGTCGTCGACCGGTGGGACGTGCGCGAGGGGGCCCTCGTCGAGCAGCTCGGCGTCGACGACAGCGACGTCTACGTCGTCGAGGACCGCGAGACGTACGACTTTCAGTTCAGCGACCGTGCAGAGGAGGACGCACCCCTCATCGACGACAACCAGACGTCGTCGCACTACAAGCGCACCGTGTCGATCCGGACCCTCGCGACGCTCGAGCACAGGGTCGTCCTCCTCGGGTCGCTGTTTGGCACCGGCCGCGTGCGCATCTACAACGAGCCGCGCGCGCACGAGTGGAGCGAGGCGCTCGGACGCGCCATGGCCTTCCGGTGCGTTGCCCGACCCGCTCGCGCCCCGTCGCCCTCGCTCACTCTCACGCGCCAACTGATGCGCCCTTCTCCATCTGCCCCACACCCGCACAGCAACCCCTGGCTGCTCCGCCCCGCAGAAGCCATCGTCTCGCGCCTGGGCGGGCGCGCCAACTTTGTCGGCGTGCACGCGCGCGTCGGCGATGGCGAGTTTGCGCGGCGCGCAAGGCACAACATGGAGCGCGCGTGGAGGGACCTCGTCGTTGGCGAGATGGGCGTCGATGAGGACGTGGCGGAGGAAATGTGGGAAAACGTGAGGCCGAACGTGCTCGTCGGGCGGGGGAGGGGGATGAGGGACGAGGGGAGGCGACCGGCGGAGGGGTCGGCGGACGCGACTGCGTTTGCGGCACCGGCACAGGACGACAGCGCGACGGGCGCAGGCAAGGTCAACAGCCTCGCAGAGCGCGGTCTCCTCGACGAGGTCAAGGCGTGGCTACCCTCTTCCTTCGCAGGCGCCGACGAGCCCGCCTCGCGCCTGCGCAACCTGACCTGTCGCGCGCCCCTGCACGACGACCCGCGCCTCCAGCCCTTCAACACGCCTCTCTACCTCGCGACCGACTCGCGCACGCCCGAGCAGGACCTCAACCTGCGCGCCTTCTTCGCCGCCTTCCCGTGCACGTTCGTCTTGGGCGACTTTGACCGGCCGGACGAGGCGCGCAACGATGGCGTCGTCGTCGAGAGCGTCGAGCGGATGGGGAGGCTCGTCAACTCGCTCGATGGGGTGCCGCTCGGGAGGCTCTTCCTCCCGTTCCTCGAGGCCATCGTCGCGGCCAAGGGGCGGCTCGTCGTCGGCACCGAGCACTCGACCTTTTCAGGTGCGTGTACTGTGCGTGTCGAGGCCAAAGTGCTGTCAAGCTGACGAGTCGCCGACCCCTCTCGCGCGCGCAGCATTTGCGTCGACGAGCCTGCACGACGCCTACTGGGCCGAGTGAAGCAGAGGCAGGAGCGGGCAGCATATGGACACTAGCAGCAGTTGAGCACGTGGACACTCGAGCGAGGTCCGCATCGTGAGCGCGAGCTGAGGGAGGCCCATGAGGGAGAGCGCGAGGGGCAATTGTTGCTGAGCGCGAGCTGGAGCGGGTCAATAGGGGCAAGCTTGCAAGTGCTCGAATTGCACCTGCGTGGGCTAAGCGAGATTAGTGTTTGGACTAGGAGCGAGGCAAGCTTGACCGGGAGGGCCCACGAGCAGTCAAGTGAAAAGCTCGACCTGGCCCGGTCTCTATTCCCCTCGCACCCTTCTCTTTCTCTCCTTATCCCCTCCTCTCTCGACAAACAAACAACAACAACCCCTCTCTCCCTCCTTACTACTACTCGTCAACTCGTCAACATGGCTCCCCAGAAGAAGGCTGCTGTGCGTCGCTCCCTTCCCCTCGCCTGCGCTCCCTGTCATCATCCCGCGTCCCGCCACCCTCCCGCCGTCGCCCTCCCTCTCTCGCCGCCGCCGTCGCCCACCCCACCGCCCCTCGACGCGTCGCGCGTGTTGACAAACAAACAAACACAACCACCCTCGGCTCTGCTGCTCATCGACTGACTTGTTCTGGTCTTCACAACGTGCAGGTCGTCAACGCCATCTCGCACCTCGCCAACGTCCACAAGGAGCTCGCCAAGGCGCACAAGCAGGCGAGCGCGGCCGTCCTCGAGTACGCCAAAGAGCTCGAGCAGGAGGACGGCGACAAGAGCCTCCTCGCCACCTTCCCCCCGCTGTTTGCCTTTGCCGGCGACGAGGCGGCGCCCGCCACCAAGAAGCGCGGCCGCGTGAGTCGAAGCTGCCGTCGTCGTCGCTTGACCTTCGCAAGCTGACTCTCGAGCCCTTGTGTGCCCGTGTGCGTGCAGAAGTCTGCTGCTGCCGGTGATGACGACGACGAGGCCGAGGGCAAGAAGCGCGTCCGCGGCCCCAACAAGGAGAAGAAGGTCAAGGACCCCAACGCGCCCAAGAGGCCCGCGTCGGCCTACCTCGAGTACCAGAACTCGGTCCGCGACGAGTACCGCCAGCAGTTCCCCGACATGGCCTACTCCGAGGTCCTCAAGAAGATTGGCGCGACGTGGCAGAGCATGAGCGACGCCGAGAAGGAGGTGCGTCCTTCGTCCTAACCCTCTTGCCTCTTGGGCGCGACGGCTCGGGTCCATCGCTCTCGCGCAGGGTTGTCATGCTCGGTGCAGGGAGCAGGACCCGTTGCCGCGTCGCGCGAGGGGTGGTCGCGCGGGTCCAACACAGCGAGACTGACCGCCCGCTTCCGCTCTCCCCTCCTCCCTCACAGCCCTGGCAGCAGATCACGGCCGCCAAGACGACCGACTACCTTGCCAGGAAGGACGAGTACGCCAAGGGCCAGGGCTCGCCCGAGGCCGCCGCCGCCGCCGGCGAGGTCGTCGCGACCGAGGCCCAGGCCGAGCCCAAGAAGCGCAGCCGCAAGTCCGAGGCGTCCGGTGCCGCCGCGTCGGCCGACATCCCCGTCGAGGCGCCCAAGAAGAAGGAGAAGGCCAAGGCGACGCCCGTCAAGAAGGCTGCGACGCCCGTGAGTCGGCTCGCTGGCTCCCCCTGACGTCCCTCGAGTGGACACTGACGGCTCCGACCCCTGCCTTCCTACAGAGCGCCTCGTCGGACTCGTCGGACGCCTCGGACGACTCGAGCAGCTCCGAAGACGAGTCCGAGTCCGAGGCGACGCCCCCGCCCAAGAAGTCGGCCGCCAAGGCGTCCAAGAAGAAGTCGGCCAAGTGAGCGAGCGAGCAAGGCCAAGGCGTCGCGTGCTTGATTGTTGACGGAGCCGTTCGTCCTGCTTGTTGCGTGCAGTCCCCCTGCTTTTTCTGTGTAGGCTGTTTTCTCTCCCCGAGGTCCTTCTGTCCTCGTAATACCCCGTCGTGCCCCTCCCCCCTCTGTCGCCCGCGCCGTTGTCGAGTGAGCCAAGCCAAAGCGAGGCGCCGCCCGTTGTCGCCGGCCGCAGTGTGCGTTTCCGCCTCGCAAGTCAGCGGTGAACAAGCCCCGCCCAAACGCGGTCGAGGAGAGCAGGTCAGTGCACCGCGCGCCCGTCGAACGCGCTCCCTGCTCCGCTGTCGTTGCTCGCACTCGCACGTCTGCCACAGTCGGCAAGCCCGGATGAGAGGAAAGGAAGCGAGGCACTGCATTGCGAGACGGAGACGTAGACGAGAGGGGGGGAACGACTGGAACGACGGGGTGGCTTGCGACTGCGAGTTGCGACTGCGGCTGCGAGTGCGGTACTGAGGAGGAAAGCGGGAACGTGAAGACAGGGGTATGTGCATGCTTCGCCGAGAAGCGGAGGCGAGAGGACGGAGGACGGCGAGAGAAAGGCAAGTGCCGAAAGAGGGGCGAGCGCGCCCGCTCACTTCTTCTGGCCCTCGCCGCCAGCCGTCTCGGCAGCGGTCGAGCGGTCGATGCTCGCCTCCATGCTCGCGGCCGCCGAAGCCGCGACGGCCGACTTGTCGGCCTCGCCGGCCTTGACCGGCTCGGACGAGGACGAGGCCGCGGCGGTCGCGCCGCCCTCATCCTTCGTGGTCGAGGCGGTGGTCTTGCCGACCTCCTTGCTGCCCGACGACGACGAGGCAGCGTCCGGCTTGCGGTTGAGGAAGCCTTCTGTGCGGGGACGCGGTACCTAGCGAGTCAGCGCTCGCGTCGACAGAGACCCGACGAGGCGGCGACAGAGACCGGCGCGGCACGCACTGAGCTCGTTCTTGGCCTTGATGCTGCGCTGCACCTCGTCCTGGGCGAGCTTGTTGAGCGCGGCCGCGACGGCCGAGTCCGGGTTGACCTGCTGCAGTTCCTCGAGGAGGCGCTTGCCCGCCGTGATCTGGCCCAGGCCGATCAGGGCTTGCCCCTCGCGGAACTTGGCCTTGGGGTTGGTCCTGGTCGTCGACGAAGGCCGCGGCAAGTGGGTCAGAGAGGCAGGGAGCGAGAGAGAGAGAGGGGGGAAAGCGCACTCGTCAAACTTCTGAGCCGACTTGGCCGACTCGAGCGCGCGCTGCCAGCGCTCCTGCTTGATGTAGATGGCGGCCGAGTTGAGGTACGTGTTGAGGAGCGCCGTCTTGATCTGCTGCCCCATGTCCTCGTCGCCTGCAGCAGCCGGCGTCTTCTCCTTCTCCTTGCCCTTGCCCTCAGCGGCCTCGATCTCCTTGGCCTCGTCCTCGTCAACCTCAGTGACTGTGAGATCCGTCGGCGCGATAGAGTCAGCCCATCGCGGTCGAATGAACGACTGAACGCGGCGGGGACGCACGCGGCTCCGACGAGTCGACGACCTTCTGGGGCTCGCTCTGCCAGTTGATGCCCTTGAGGACGAGGAGGACCTGGTGGTACTTGCGCAGGGCTTGCTGCAGTTCACCCGCCTTGAAGAGCTCGTTGCCCTCGAGGCGCGTCTCGAAGGCGTCCTTGGCCATCTTCTGCTTGAGTCGAAGGCAGCCGAGTCTCCTGTCAGCGATGCTGCCCCGGCAAGGGCCTGCCGCTTCGTGCGAGCCCGCGCAAACCCTCGAGAGACAGATCAAGTAGGCTCGACAGGACGCGCACACCCGCAGGCTATGTGACGAGCCCGTGAGAGCCAGCCGATGAGGAGGAGGTGGGGGGCGCGAGCAACTTCGAGTTGGGTGACTCGGTGACGCACCTCGAGCTTTTCCTTGGGTTCAGCCATTGCGGAAGAACTGCTCGGTAGGCAGGCGAAGCGCGGAGAGGAGAGCGAGGTCAAGTCGACGAGGACAAGGGAGCCAAGTCGGAGGTTGCGCATGCGACGAGCTCCAGAGAGCGTGTCTCGCCTTCCTCTCGCCTTCCTTGCGCGACAGGCAACTAGGCGAGCAGAACAACATGTTGCGTGACCTCGTTTCGATAAATAGTCGCGGCCAAATCGTCAAAAGCAGTCAGGGTCCGTGCATCGTCGAGACGCCAGGGAGGTTCCCGCCCTCCCGCCTCGCTCGCTCGCTCCTCTTCCCCAGTTAAGCCGTCGCCGCCGACCACACGGCAGCAGCAAACAAGGCGGCGACGCCCGCCCCGCCTCCAGCAGCCGCCACGCGGTTCATGAACACCCACCTGTCCAAGCCGGCGTACCTGTCCGTGACGCCCTTCCTCGTCGCCGCGCCCACGCCCGACCCGCGCATGATGCGCCCGCACCCGCACTGCGGCTCCCTGCAGCGCTGGCCGCGCTGGCGCGGGAACTCGCCGTCCGTGGGGCGGAGGTACCACCCTCCGAGGAGCCACAGCCAGGGCGCGAGCAAGAGGAAGCCCGCCTGTCGCGGGGCGATCCCTACGTCAGTCGAGCTCGCGGAGGAGGAGGAGGAGGGAGGGTCACGCACGAGGAAGGTGAGCTTGGCGGGGACGACCTCGTCCGCCCAGGCCGTCGGGGCCGCGAGCAACTCGCCCCAGTCGTCCCACCACGGCGCGCGCCGCCTCGACGTCGCCGGGCCCACGTCCGCCGCGACATTGAGCGTCGTGTCGTGCGCGATGACCTGCGCGTCAGGCGACGCAGTCGACGAGGCGTGGCGCGCGTCCCCCGCTGCTCCCCCCGGGACGGGCGGCTCGTCCGGCGCGGTGGTGGTCGGGGTGGTGGTGTACCCCGCGGCGCGGAGCAGCTGTACCTTGACGAGGCGGAGAGGCGCCGGGCTGAAGGAGAAGGACGGGTCGCGCTTCATGCCGCCTGGCGGTGTGGGCGTGACGAGGAGGTGCGTCGGCGTCGGGACGGAAGGGCCCGCGCCGTTGGACGAGGCCGCAGAAGAGGGAGTGTCCAACTTGTGCAGCGGGTGGAAGGCCGCCGAGGGCTGGTCGAAGTGCACGGACGGGCGAGACGCCGGTCGCGCTGCAGTCGTCGCGGTCGTCGTCGCGGGCAGAACGAGCGAGAGGCGCTTCGACAGGCGCCGCGACGGCGAAGCCGTCGGGTCGACGGCCGAGTCCTGCGACGACAGCGTCGACGAGCTCGCGCCACCGAGAGACGAGGCGCCGTCCTCGCTCGGGCGTTCCTCGAGCGGCGGCGGCGGCGGCGAGATGGCGAGCGACGGGATCTTGTCGTGGCGGATCGAGGCGCGGCGCCGGGCCGCACCACCACCGACGGGCGGTAGTGACACGCGGCGGCTTTGCCGCAGCGGCACGAGGGGGAACTCGTCGTCGTGAGTCTCCGTGCCGGCGCCAAAGTCAAACCCTAGGCCCGCGAGCGGGCCCGCCGACGCGCCGAGCCGGTGCGGCACCGGCACCGGCAGCGGCGGGGTCGTCTCGTCCTCGTCGAAGCAGTCCTGGAAGACGGGCGTGTCATTGGGCGTCGACGGCGCGGTGCGGACCGTCCCCGACGCGTCAACGTCCGAGTCAAACAGGGGCGACGCGCCGAGCGAGTCGACGTCAGAGTCGGCGACGGTCCCTGGCCCTGCCCCTGTCCCTCGGACGCCTGCGGTCCGCTCTCCGGAGCGCGCAAAGGCCGTCGCGGCACTCAGGGCGGGCGAGATGAGCGCCTCGGCGGAGCGCTTCGTCTGCTGGAGGAGGCGCAGCGGGAGAGGGAACGCGCGCTGCTGCTGCGGGGGCGGCGCCGCCTTCTGCTGCTGCAGTCTCAGCCCCTCCTCCTGACGATCCGCAAACGTCGCCTGCGACACCGGCGGCGCCGACCTCGGCGGCTCGAGCAGGAACCGCGCGCCCGCCGCGCCGTACGTGAAGCCGTCGTCGCTGTCGCGCCGCGGGTCGAGGAACCGGTGGTGCTGCTCGAGCGGGGCCGTGAGGGAACCGTGCCCCTGCTGCCCTTGCTGCTGCGCGCGCGCGCCCTCGAGCGGGCGCTTGCCCAACCGAATCGCGTGCCGCCGCGCAGCGTCGTCCCCGTCCTCGTCTTCGTCGTCGGCGTACTCCTCCGCGGACCCGAGCGCGTCGATCGTGATCGCCACGTCGTCCGCGACTCCCTGCCCCGCCCCCGCCCCCGCCGCCCCGCCCTGCTGCCGCTTGAACTGCGCGCGGAGGTCCACGGCACTCGCGGCGCGGGCGTGCCGGGCGCCGACGAGCTGGCCGCTGCTGCTCCGCACGAGGTGGCTCTCGGGGATGTCGTGCGCGGCGGGGCGGACCTCGATCCCGACCCAGTCCGCCTGCCCTTCCCGCTCCCTGTGCAGGCCCCGCGCCTCCTCGTCCGCCTCGTCCACGTCGCGCAGGACCGAGCTCCCTCGACTGTCGCGCTGGTGCTGCAGCGAGTCGAGGTCGACGTCGCTGCTAGTGCGGTGCGTCGACGAGCTGCACCCGCCCTGGCTGTCGGAGGACGCCTGGGCGGCTTTGAACGCCGCGAGCGAGTTGAGCGAAGTCGGAGGGGCGGGGTAGCCTGTCTTGGTTGTCGGGGGTTGCTGCTGCTGTTGCGGTGCACGGACGTGCTGCGCCGGCACCGAGGACGACGAGGGAGGAGGGAGGGCCGGCAGGGGCGAGTCTGGGCGCGGAAAGGGCGAGACCGAGCGCGGGTGGTGGTCCTTGTCTGCGGTGCGCTGCTGTACCGGTGGCGAGACGAAGAAGGGCGACGGCATGGGGTCGGTCGCCGAGAGGACGAGGTCGCTCGTGCTCGACGTGGCAGAGACGACCGAGAGGGCCGACTCGGTCGTGTGCAGTCTCGGGCGGGCGACGAGGCCGAACCGCTTGGACGAGAGGTCGTCACGGCGGTGCTCGTCTGCGAGAGGAGCGTGCTGGCCTTGGTGCGGACGGTGGTCGGGGCCGCCGTGCTGCGACGACGTGCAGGGGGACGGACCAGGGGGACCCTGCTGCTCGTGCTGATCGTTAACGATGATCGAGGCACTTGCGAAAGACGGATACGACTCGGTTGGGCGCAGTGCCGGGGGACGGGGCCGCATCGACATCGGAGGCCGAGGGGGAGGGGAGCGAGGGGAGGTGAGAGGGAAGGAACGAGTGTGTCCCTGCTCGCTCGACCGGGGGTCACTCGTCAGCTGGGCTTTGCTCTGTTGCACTGTGAGGCAGGTGCAAGGACGCACTGGAGGCAGCCAGGTGCTGGTGTGGGTGACGGGGCGGGAAACAACAAGCGTCACGCGAAGCTTGCCCTGTCGAGAGAGGGTGCGCCGTCGAGCGGGCTGGTGGAGCGGTCGAGGGCGTTAGAGTGCAGCCAAGACACGTCGAGGTGCAGTCGTCAAGGGGGTCGTGAGGGTTGAGAGCGGGGGCGACCAAGGCGGCGACCGCTCAACTCGCTCGACGCGGCCAACCCAACCTTGTCGCGCACGTGACCTCTTTCGCTCAACTCGCGGCTTAGGCTACATACTCGCTTGCAGCCGCGACCAGCGCTTCCCGTCAACACCATGGCAACACCCTCGAGAGAGCCACGCCCTACGCAACCGGCACCGCCTGCGCCCTCTTCCGCCTCGGCACGGGCCTCCCCTCCTCCGCTCCCCTCCTCTGCCTCCCCATCCCAAACCGCGGCGTCCATTCGCCCAGCCCCCCATCCGCATAAAAGTCCATCGGGTAGTCCTCGTCCCCCTTCCTCCCCTGCTCCAGCCCGCGCGTGTGCGCCTCCGGACCCATGGCCTTCCACCCGCGCGCGCCCTGCACCCCGAGCGCGACGGCCGCCTCGTAGGGCGAGAGGAGCGGCCGCGGGAAGGCGTAGCCCCAGTCGATCGAGAGGCGCGGACACGACGTCTGGACAAAGGTGCTGATGCCGCGCAGGAGGGACAGCTTGGCGGGCGAGAGCTCCGAGAGGAGGATCGGGATGAAGGGGGTTGAGGACGCGCGGGGGGTGGGTGCTGCGGGAGGAGATGGGATGAGGGAGGTGGAGGTGGAGGAGGTGGTGGTGGCGGGAGGGGCGTCGAGGTGACGAGTGACGGACTGTGACAGTAGCGAAGTTGGGCAGCGGTCAGCCGGACATCGGTTCCTTGGTCTCCCCCCTGCGGAGCAGCAAGAACGCACCTTGAGCACCCTAAGGTTGCCCTGCCTTCCCAGCGTCCCAAGCACCACCGCCCACGCCTCCTTGTCCGCCTCGTCCTTGCCCCGGTTCTCGAGCAAGCTATCCCTCGCCTGCGCGACGGCCGCGCCGCGCACCTCGCGCATCTCGGCATGGTCGTACAGCTCGCGCGTGAGCCGCTTCGTGTAGGGGTCGTACCGAAACGCCGGGACCGAGGGGTTCTGGATCATGATCGACTCGAGGTGGAACCGCCCGTCGCCGACGTAGCTGCGTGGGGCGGGTGAGTTCAGGAGGTCGCGCGCTCAGAGGGGGAGGACTTGGTACGCACAGGAGGGCATCGGTGTCGGGTGCGAGCTTGGGCGCCGTGCACCCGAGGATCTCGCCGGGCGAGAGCGGCTTGACCTGCGGCACGACCACCTCGAACCTCTCCGTCGTCCTCCGCTCTCCCTCCTCTTCCTCACGCCCTACGCTCCCCGCAGCCGCGTCCGCGTCCGGCTGCGGCGCCGCCTCGATCGCGAGCCGCTGCGCAAGGACGGCCTCCTCCGCCTCGAGGTCGGCCTTGAGCCCCTGGACGGCAGCGACGAACTGGATCGTGCCCACTACGGCGAGCTTGGTCGGCCGAGCGCCGCTGGGCGACCCTGCGGGGGAGGGCGAGGGCGAGGGCTGCGCCGCGGCGGGCTTGTTGGACGTGCACGCGCCCTTCGACGACGACGAGCACGAGCACCCGCCGCCGCACCCGCCGCCGCTCCTGCAGCCCGCGCCCCCCTCGCGCGGCGGCTCGATCGCAATCTCGAGGTCGGGCCCTTTGCCCTTTGCGGATCCCTGGCCCGCCGAGGCGGCGGGGTGGATGCAGTGGGGGAAGTTGAGGCGGACGGTCGCGGCGAGGTGAGCCCGGTCGACGCCGATCTCGACAAAGACGTACAGGGTCTTGATGGTGGTCGTGTCGACGGGGACGAGACACGAGTGGCCGTAGTGGATCATCATGTCGCACCCGAGGGCGCGAGCCGTGTAGTCGTCGATGCAGCACGCGCCGTACGTCACGTCGCCCATGATGACGCACTCGGCCGGGGTGAAGCGCTCGAGGATGTCGACGATGGCGCAGCCGTACATGGCGAGGCCCTCGGGCATCTGGAGGGCGACGCGAACGGCGCCGGTGCGGAGGATCTGGGCGACCGACTTTGGGATCTCGAAGTTGTAGTTGTGCGGGAGGAGGTGCTCGATGGCGGCTTGAAGCAGAGGGTCGACCTCTTTGTGAGGCTGGAGAGCTGCGGCTGCGACGACGGGCGTCGCTGTGGACGACGTTGAGGAAGGGCGAGAGGACGAGGCCGTGGTGCGGCCGACAAAGCGCTTGCGCGGGGGCTTTGCCTGGGTAGGCTGCTGTGTGTCTGTGGTAATGTCGGCCTGCATGGTGTTCGCAGCTCTGGAGAGAAGGGAGGAGGAGGGAACGAGGGTAAGCTCGACGCCGACCAGATGAGATGCCGGCACGTGCCGGCACCCTCTTGCTCTCGACGCACAAGCAGCTCGCTCTCCGAGTAGCACCGGCTAGAGGTCACGCATACACACCCACAGGCATGGCCCCGGCTGCCAAGAGCACAGCCGCCCGCTCGGCCGACACGGGCACCTCGGTCCGCGCTCGCTCCCGCCACGACCCACACGACCCGCAGCGCAGACTCGTCTACAAGCCCGTCCTTGGCAACCCCTTGGACCTCGACTGGTGAGCCTGCATGCACCTTTGAGCGAGTCGTCGCGACGACGGCTCAGCGCTGACCCTTCCTCCTCCCAGGCCTCCCCTCCCGGCCTCGGTCCGCAGGGCCATCCTCGACCAGCTCCTCGTCGTGCTTGCTGCCTCGACCACCGACTCGGGCAAGGGCATCGCAGACTGGCGCCTAGACGAGCACGCTCGCCGCAGGGGCAACTCGCGCAACAAGGGCGAGGGCGGTCACGGGGCGAAGGCAAAGGTCAAGGATGGTGACGCGGCCAAGGCAGAGGTGCAAGCCACGGACAATTCCGACGAGGCGACCAACCGCAAGCGCAACCCACCCGCCGAGCCGCACCACCACCACACCCTCACAACCCGCTCCCACTCGACCTACTCGATCCCCTCTCTCCCCCTCTCCTCCGAGCCCTCCGAGCCTGCCCCGCCCCTCCTGTCGCACCTCGTCGTGGGCATCAACGAGGTCACCCGCGCGCTCGAGACGCGCATCCGCTGGGGGAGGTGGGAGCTCGGCGACCGCGCCGCGGCGCCCCCCGCGTCTCCACCCGCTGCCGCGCCCGCACCGGACACCGCGCAGAGGGGCCACCGCCGCCGGCACAAGGTCCCGCGCGCCGCAGGGCCGGGACCAGGCCCGGCAGTCATTCCCGCCGCGGCTGCACGCGCGCCGCAGCTGCCCCTCCCGCTCGCGGACCACCCGGCGTACGCGTTCGTGCGCCGACGGCCGCCGGCCGTCTCGAGGGACGCGAGGCCGCCTTATGTCGTCTCGGAGGAGGTGGACAGAGAGGGGCAGGGTGTCAGGATGCTTGTCAACTCGGAGGCGCGGCGGCTCAAGAGGGTGCCGCCGCGTGGGGAAGCAGGAGCGCGCAAGAAGGAGGGGGCGGAGGCGGAGGCGGCGCAGGGTTTGCTCGTCCCGACACAGCCGGCTGCTGCAGATGCCGCAGAAGACGACGCCCCGATGCAGACGGACGAGCCGAGCGCGCCCGTGCCCGCGCGCCCGCCCGCTCCGACCGTCCCCCTCATCGACCTCGTCGTCGTGTGCCGCCCAGACATCAACCCGCCGTCGCTCGTCGCGCACCTCCCTACCATGGTCGCCGCCGCGAACGGCGTGCACAGCGCGCTCGAGGGCGTGCTCGCCGGTGCTGGTGCTGGTGTTGGTGCTGGTG
Source organism: Rhodotorula diobovata (assembly GCA_006352295.1). Classification (NCBI taxonomy): domain Eukaryota; kingdom Fungi; phylum Basidiomycota; class Microbotryomycetes; order Sporidiobolales; family Sporidiobolaceae; genus Rhodotorula; species Rhodotorula diobovata. The sequence goes on along the minus strand of SOZI01000071.1, from coordinate 42,689 downwards.
AGGTGAAGGGGGAGGGTCAGGCGATGGAGGTGGAGGTGGAGGAGGGGGAAGGAAAGGAAGGGGCAAAGAGGCCCGAGATGCGCCCCGTGAGGCTCGTGCAGCTCGACGTCGGGGCGGAGCGCAAGCTCGCTGACGCGCTCGGCCTGCGACGCGTCGCTGCGATCGGCCTCTCGGTGCGTTCCCTCACTGCGCTCCCTCTCCTCGCTCTGCGTGCGTGCTGACCTGACGCGGTCTCCCCGCCATTTCAGTCCCTCTCCCCCGCTGCGGCGCCCCTCCTGAACCTCATCGCGGCGCACCTCCCCACGCCGCTCTCCGCCCCCTGGCTCGTCCCGCACCTGCTCCACCCTCCCGCGCCCACCTCCTCCTCTGCCCCCTCCGCGCTCTCCAAAGGGAGCCGCTTCGCCCCGACGGCGGTCAAGCACCTCAAGACGTCTGCGCCGCTCAATCCGCGCAAGGCCGTCTCGGAAAAGAAGGACGAGAGGAGGAAGGGGAAGGAGGAGCGCCGGGAGAGGAAGAGGCGGAGGGGGGACGGGGAGGGGGAGGGGACGGGGCAGCATGGGGACGGGGAGGGGGTGTATGTAGCGGAGGACTGACGGGGAGGGGCGGGGTGGGGCAGGGCAGGATGAATCGGCGGTGCGCCCAGATCGGCACTTGGGTTCTCGACTCGCGCTCGCTCGCACCCTGACCCGCAACGGGCTTGCTCGCTCGCATTCACGCGTTGGCTGACGCTGCGCCTCCGTGTGGCCCGACGCTCAGTAACCCCGGATTGCGCATTGACGCGGCGCGGCGCACGCACCCTCTGCTGGCGCTCAGCTCGCCCCTCTGAATGCCGACGCAGGCGAGGGGAAACCTTCGCCTTTACCGACATCCGGCATACGCCGCTTGTCCCACTCACTCTCTTGACAAGGGCGCAGCTTGACGAGGTTGGCTTTTGTCGGCGCAGCGAGGACAAAGACTTCCGCGCGTGGACTGCCTTGAACACGAGACGCTTTCCTCGCGTCCTTCAACACTGCTGGCTCTGTTCGCTTCCTTCTCTCCCTTCACAGACTCAGTCATGCGCGCCCTCCTCCTCCTCGCCGCCCTCGCCGCCCTCGTCTCCGCCTCCCCCTCCCTTTCCCGCTCAGACCCTCCTTCCTCCGCCCGCCTCGCGCGCCGCACCCTTACCTCCAGCGCGCAGCCCGCTCCTGCGCCCACGTCGACGTGCGGGCTCAGCAAGTCGCGGCACCAGCTCTACCTGGACGCACGCAAGGGGACGTGCATCGCGCACTGTCCGTTTGGGCACTTTGGCAGCGAGCGTGCGCTCCCTTGCTTCCTGTCCTCGCTTCGCCGGGCGGCTGAGGTCACTGACGCACTGGCGAGGGAATGCGCAGAGACCAAGACGTGCACGAAAGGCTCGAGCGTGTTTGGCGCGGCGGTCAAGACGTGCGACAAGGACGGGGCAAAGAGCTGGTGCGCTTTTGCGCCCTCGCGAGCGGCGCTTGCACCCTCCGAGCGAACCTTGACGAGGTGAAATTCGCGCGCAGCAACACATCCAAGAACGGTGTGGCTTTTGAGCTCGTCGGGAGGCAGTGCGTCTGTCCCGGCGGGACAGCCCTCTCCGGTGCGGAGGTCCCTCGCGCCGTGCCTCCTCGTTGACGGACGTTGACGGCTCGCGTGCATGCAGCGGGCGCATGCGTGGATGCGTCGGAGGTCTCACGGACGACGACCACCTCGAGCACGTCGGCAGCGTCGACGAGCAGCGCTGCGAGCCAGACGACAACGACGTGCGTTTTTGCTTTGCGAGCCTGTCGACTTGGAGCTGACTCTGTAGACGTCGCAGCACTACGACTTCGCACGCTTGCACCGCGACTTCTACGCCCTCTGCGCCCACCCCGACCATCGACGACGGCTCGACGCCGGCGCAAACCACTTTGGCCCCCCAGGATCCGGCGACATCGAGCACGCCGACCGCCACCTCGATCACCACCTCTTTCTCGAATACCTCGACGACCAGCTCGGCAACGACGACGACCCCATCGGCGAGCACGACCTCCGCGGCCGCCCCGTCCACGACCCCTCGCCTCGTCCCCGGCTGGTCCTACCAAGGCTGCTGGCGCGACCTCGCCTTTGACGGGCGTGTCCTGCCCAACGGCCTGACCGACAAGGCGGACTTCACCGTCGAGTCGTGCCTTGCTGCGGTGCGTCGCCCCTCTTTCCTTGCCCTCGCGACGATCGACCTTCGCAAGTCGGGCTGACTCGCCTCGACGCGGGTGCAGTGCGCCGACGCAGGGTACGCCATCTGCGGGCTCGAGTACAAGGTGCGTGGCTTTCCAAGGTTCCTCGGCCTCGACGTGACGAGAACGGGGGCGCTCACCACGTGCTCGCCGACGCCGACAGGGCGAGTGCTGGGGCGCACCGGGCGTCCCGCGTTGGACCGAGCCAATCGACGAGTGCACCCTCCCTTGCAAGAACAACCCGAGCGCAATCTGCGGAGGGAATGCCGCGCTGACGGCTTACGTGTCCGAGTCGGTGCGTTGCGCACTTTCACCTCGCGTCCCAGGAGGACAAGGCTCACGCGCGCTTCCGCTGCGCCGCAGATTCCCTGGGTCGAGCCTGTGGGGAATGAGGACCTTGTCAACTACGGCGAATACGAGTACCAGGGCTGTGCGTCCTTCTCCTCTCCGAGTCGGTCCCTCGTTCTGACTGACTTTCGCCGCCGCCGCGCGCCGCTCCTGGGATCAGGCTTCTCCGACCTCGTTGTCAACCGCCAGCGCGTCCTCCCGCATCAGCACTCGAACCCCGAAGGCCGCATCGAGTCGTGCCTCGACTTCTGCGCCTCCAAGGGCGCCTCGTGCTGCGGTGCGTCTGTCCCTCCTCCCCGTCTCGTCTTTCTCACCCGCCCCCGGACGGCCGCTCACACCCATTGCGACCCTCAACCTCGCAGGCCTCGAGTACTACGGCGAGTGCTTCTACGCCCTGCCCGGCGAGTCACTCTCGAGCGCGTCGACGCTCCGGGACGAGTCGATGTGCCGCTTTGGGTGCAGGGGCGCGCCGTACGAGGACTGTGGTGGGAAGGAGAGCTTGTCGCTGTGGCGGCTGGGCGAGGCGGTGCGTCACTCTCCCTCATGTCCGTGCTGACGCCAGAGGCTGATAAGCGAGGCCCCGCAGGCTCCCCCTGCGGCGGCGACGACGACTTGACAAGCCTTCTGTTCCGTTGCTTGCGCTCTCTCTCTGCCCCCGCCAATCTCTCCAGGATACCCGTATTCCTTTCCGCAGAAACACCGGTCTAATCGATGCAACACGGCACGTTCTCTCCCTGACTCAGGACGCTCGAACCCCAGCCGCTACTGCACCGCCGCGAGCGTGACAGGCGCGTCTGCATACAGCGCGATCGCAAAGTCGGCGTGCACGCCCGCCTGGAACGTCGACGGGACGATGAGGTAGCCTGCACCGGTGCTCGAGCGTCAGCGGCCGTGCCCGAGAGGCGCCGGAGAGGAGGGCGACCCGTGCGTACCGTGCTCTGCGGGTTCGAGGCGCGTGAGAGGGAGCAAGACGCCGCATACTGCGTCCGAGTAGGCGCCGGACGAGGCGACGAGGCTCGAGGGCTCGCCGGACGGAGAGGCGGCGAAGAGCGAGAGGGCGATGGGGTGCGGGCTAGCGGGGGTCTGCAGCCGGATCCTGCGCGGCGAGGACCGTCAGCACGCATGACACTGAGGAGGAGGAGCGAGAAGAGGAACCACGCACTTGACGCTCGTTGGCTTCGTCACCCTGAGCGCAAACCTTGGGTTCCTCCCGACCGCGCCCCTCCCGCCGTCCGTCCCTTCTTCCCACGCCCCCCTGACCTGCCTTGCGTACATGCCAGCCCCCTCAGCGGGTATGAGCACAAGCTCGACGGGAAGGCTCGACCGCACGACGAGGGAGAAGGACGCGAGGTGGCGGGGCTGGAAAGACGAGACGACGAGGGTGTAGGAGCCGGCTGGGCGAGGCGAGGCGAGCGCGGGCGCGTCAGCGCGGGTACGAGGGACAACGTGAGGAAAGCGAACAGAGCCCACGAGCGAGATCGCGCGCCGTGCACGAGGTGCGGCCGTGGGCGTACGTCGACCCGCCAGCGATCACGTCACGGCTCTCAAAGCTGCGGGGCAGTAAGATCCGTCAGTCCCGGTAGTGCCGCTAGTGAGTTACCTCTCAGCGTACTCTGCCACTCGTGCGCCGCCGCGGAACAGCAGCTTGACGTTGATCGGCGAGTTCTTGTCCGTCTCGCCGACGACTTCGAGCGATGCCTTGGCGGCTGCGGGAGCGCCCGGGTGCGACTTGATCGTCAGGCTGTACTGCGGGTTGGTCAAGAAGGTGTGGCAAGTATGGTTGCCGCCCGCGGTGGAGGCCGTCCAAGAGCCGGTTGCCTGCGCGATCGAGGAGCTGGGTCAGCGGAGGAACGGCGCAGCACATGTCGGTGAGGAGAAGCTAGCCTTAGCAGCGTAAGGAAGCGGTGCTGGAGGGTTGGAGATCTTGACGCGGCTGTTGCTATACGCCGACAACGTGAAGCAAAAGTCGGGGTCGCGCCCCTCGTGCGAGACGATCACGTCGAAGGACGTCGCGCCTGCGTCGGGCATGAAGCGGTACTGCACGTGCCCGAGTGAGCAAGCAGCAGCAGCCGAAGAAGGAGCGAGAGGAGCTCACGAGGTCGTACTGGTTGTCGTGCATGGCGGTCTGCGGGACGTGAACCGTGAGCGGTTGCGTTGGTGAGCCGCTCCCAGAGCAAGAAACGAAGCGAACCTTGTCGTTAAGCTGCAGCGCCTCGTCCGAGACCAGAGTCCCCTCTGAGCACCTAGAGACGCTCAACCCGATGTACTCGCCCTTGTCGAGCGGCGCGCCCGTGTGTCGCGCAAGGAAGAGCCACACTTCGGAAGGCAGCGACGGGTTTGGCTCGACCTGCAGGCGCATGCGCTTGCTGTGGCGGTGCTCTGGGGGGTACGTGTGGCTCAGCGGTGCGGACAGGTTGGAAACAGATGGGTCACGGGAGACGCACTCGATGCGGTGCTAGACAGGCCGGCAGTTGAGGCGGGCGCAGAGCTGCGAGGGCAGAGGTAAGCCTCCAGTCGTTTGGTATGAGTAAGATCAATCAGCGCACAGGTGAGCTGCCGCGCTGTAGTCGAATGTCGTCGGGTCCCAGTTGACGTGCAGCGAGGCAAAGTGGGCGGGCAGGGCGTCCCAGTCGACGACGAGGGTTTGCGGACCTGCATGCTCCGGGATTCAGCGCAGCTTGGGAAAGCAGTGAGAGTGAACAGGGAACACGCACCTTCAGCATCGTCCAGAGCCCGCCGCAGTCCCGCCGTCCACGGCTCGCTCCCGTTCTCGCCGCTGCGCCACGGGTTGACGACGACGAGTTGCCGCACGCCGCGCTCCTCGCGGACATCTGCAAGTCGCGCGTTAGTTCCCTGCGAAAAGACCGGACGCTGCGAGGGGACGCACCGATCACGGCGTAGTCGTGCGAAGAGACGAGCCCAGACCAGGACGAGCCTTCCTCGATCGCCTTGCCCGTGCCAACCGTCAAGACGCAATGACCTGGGTGCAGGAGGATTAATGAATCAGATACTCGCTGCTCGAGGTGTAAGACACATGGCGAGGGTACACACCGAGGGAGAACCCGCTGTGGATGCGCTGCCACGCTGCCTCGCTCCGGAAGGCAGACCGCAGCGAGATCGTCTCGGGGAGCCAGCCCGACATGACGCTGTGAGGACATCGAGAGCTTGTCAGGACATGGTGCTCAGTCGGGAAGAGGGGGGTGGGAGACGGACTAGAGGTCGTTTGCCGAGTTGCTGCTCGCGGACGAAAAAGGTCAACGACGTTTCACCCGTCCGTAAGCAGGGGTCCACACGCACGAGCCGCTGAAGTCATAGCCACCCATGAGCGAGAGGTACTGCGTGAAGGAGCCGATGAGCTGCAGCGCGGTGACCAGCAGGGCGAGCGCGACGCACCGCCTTTTCGATGAGCGCAGGCCACAGCTGATCATGCTTCCTCGTCGAGGCGAACATGGGCTGTCCCGAGGCAGAGACGGGGAGGCGGTCGTCGATGTCTGCGAGTCGGAGGGGGGGTTAGCTCTGCGGAGGTTTGTGAGGTCGCCGCGGTCTCGACGAACCGACCTGGTGGGCAAGGTGTCAGTGCGACCCCTTTCTCGAGGACACAGCACATTGACGCACCTGGCGCCAGGTCTCGTTGACGAGGAAGCGTGCGCAGTAGCGGCCATCTGGGCTCGACACGGGCAGGCCCGACTCATCTTGCGGGAAGAGGCACGAGAGGGCGAGCTGCGTTGAGCGCGCACGTCAGCGACGAGGGGCGGGCCAGAGGTGGAGAAGCGCACCTTGGAACGGTGACGAGCGTGGTGTTCCGCCGCGACGATGAGCGCCGCGACAACGGAGCAGTCGGTCACGTTGTCCTGGACGACGTCGGAGCCCCTCACGGTATTGCCGAGCATGCACGCTCCCGGCAGAGCCTCCCTGTAGCGCACCCAGCTGCACTGGGCTGACTGCTGCGCGGGCGAGAGTGCCGGAAGAGCAGGGGCCGGGCTGCGGCGGGAGAGCAGTCAGCCGAGAGCGGAGCTAGAGAGAGGTTGTTGCTGCTCACGCTCCCGACCCATCGCGGTCCCCGCCAGTCCAGCGTTTCAACCTCCGCCCGCAGACGATCGCCCCTCTCTGAAGCACGGAGTCCTGCTCCTCTACTCGGGCCGTGAAGATCAGCTTGGCGGACGAGGTGGGGCGCTGCGAGGAAGGAAGGGGCGGGCGCACCGATCGAGAGCGGGTCGCGCTGCACGGGCTTGATGTCTTGCTTCCTCGCGAGCTTGATGCGCTCTGCGCGCTCGACGAGCTTGGCCGAGAGGGCCCTGAAATTGGCCTTTGAAGCGGCGTCGGTCGTGTGGCGCACGAGGAAGAGGTAGGTCTGGGCCGCGGCGAGGTAGGCGGTGAAGGCGGCGTCGTAGGAGCGGTCTAGCTCGAGCTTTGTCGCGCGAGTGGCCGTTGCCTGCGAGGGAGGGACGAGGGAGTCGGGACCAGGTGGGGGAGGGAGAGGGTCAGGTAGGAAAGCGACCCGGGCGCACCTGTGCCTCCTGGTACTTGGCAGCCCACTGTGCCTGAGTGATTTGGTCGGCCAGCTTGCGTTGACAGTGTGCACTGGCGAGAGTGAGTCGAGTGAAGTGGGGGAACCTTGACCTGGTCTGGTCGAGCTCCGCGACGCCAACTGTTCGTCACACTCGTCTTTTTCCAGTTGAAGTCCGCCAGTCCACTCGCTCGACTCTCTGTCAACGCACACAGCCGGCCAGTGACCTACTCAAACGGCGACCTCGTTCCCTCGGCTCGCCACAAGTCAACCTCATCAGTCGACCACCTTCACCTCGAACAACTGACCAGACAAGACCACCAAGGCTTTGTGCGAGCCTCGCGACCTCCTTCAAAGTCGCATCGCTTGCCGCTGCGCCGGGTCGTGGTGCACAACGAGGCCGACCTCGGCTTTCCCTCGCCACTCGAACCACCGCTCCAGTGTCCGGCCACTCCAGTCGTCTGTGCCGGACTCAGCTCGTTCGATCGTTCCAACCCGAGCGCCTCCTTCAGGGCTCAGCAGCGTACGAGTCACGACTCGCGCAACATGGGATTCTGGGCAAAGGTCCGCACCGTCGCATGGGTGAGCTCTCGCGCTCTTTCCTGCCTCACAGGAAGTATGCTCGCTGACATGCCCCGACTGCAGGGTGCGCCCCCAGCCACCAGGGCAGAAGCCAAACTGCTTGTCAAGATCGACTGGTCCGTCTGCTCGACGCATACCGCGCCGCGGCTCGCTCAAACCGCTGACGCTGACAACACGCGCAGGTTCATCTTGTCGTTCATCTGCCTCATGTACTTCTCAAACGTGCGTGAGCGCATCCCCTCGTGAACGTTTCTTGTGTCGCCCTGCGCTGCACAAGACCTGACTCGCCTGGCTGCCCGCGCGCAGTACCTCGACCGGGCGAACCTCCAGGCGGCCTACGTCAGCGGCATGCGCGAGGCGCTCGACATGGAGGGCAACGACCTCAACAAGGTCAACACGGTCTTCACCGTCGGGTACACGGTCGCCATGGTGCCGCAGAACCTCCTCCTGCAGGTCGTCTCGGCTCGGCTCGTCTTCCCCGTCATGACCGTCACCTGGGGCGCCTTGACGATGGCGACCGCCGCGGCGCAGAGCACGAGTCACCTCTGCGTGATCAGGTTCTTCCAGGGCATGGCGGAGGCGAGCACGTTCGTCGGCGCGCACTACATCATCGGGGCCTGGTACCGGGAGAAAGAGGTCGCCAAGCGGGCCGCCATCTTCAGCAGCGCGGCGCAGGTCGCGACTCTGTTCTCGGGCGTCTTGCAGGCGCGCATCTACACGTCGATGAACGGGCTGCACGGCCTCGAGGGCTTCCGGTGCGCCGCCTCGCTCCTTGCTGTGCCGCGCGAGCTGACTGACTCTCGGACTCGTGCTCAGATGGCTGTTCATCATCTGCGGGGCCATAACGATCCCCGTGCGTTCCGTGACGTCTGTCACCCTCGGGCCAGCGCAACTGACCCTCCGCCGTGCGCTCGTCAGATCGGCATCTACGGCTGGTGCTGCTTCCCCGACACGCCCGAGCGCAACCGCTCGATCGTCTTCTCCAAAGCCGAGCGCGAGCTCGCCATGGCGCGCATCCCGCCCCGGCCCGACACCAAGCTCGACCGCACCGTCTTTCGTCGCGTGCTGGGGCGGTGGAGGTGGTGGGTCATGTCGCTCATCTGGTGCGTTGCCCTTTCGCCGTGCCCCACTTTGCGCAATTTTGGCAGCGTTGGCTGACGCTCGGCCGCTGCGTGGTCAGGATCGTCGGCGGCGAGCTCGAGAGCGTTGGCTCGAACGCGCTCATGGCGCTGTGGATGAAGCACCAGGTCGCCACCGGGGCAGAGTCGTGGAACGTCCCCAACATCAACTACTATCCGCAGGGCGCGACGGCCGTGGCAGTCGTGGCGCTGCTCGGCACGGCCGTGTGGACAGACTGGACAGGCAAGCGTCACCACGTCAACCTCGTCATTGCGGCTGTCATGGTCGTCTCGGCGGTCCTCATCTTGTGCCAGGATCAGATCAGCAAAGCAGGTGCGCCACGTCTTCACACATGCGTTCCCGAGCGCCTCTCCTCGTCCGGGCGTTCTCCGCCAGCGTGCCTCGCGGCGGCTACCCTCATCTGCTCTACTCACCTTTCCGCTCTCCACCTCCTTCAGGCGTCTTCTTCGCGTTCTACCTCGCGGGCATCTCGTACGCTGGCCAAGGTGCGTGCACTCCCATCGCTCCAGGCACGTCTTGCGGGTTGCGCCTCCCGTGCTGACCACCGGAGCGTGCGACCGCAGCGTCCAACTTCGCCTGGGCCAACGACATCTGCAAGAGCGACGAGCAAGAGCGCGCAGTTGTCCTCGGTGCGCCATTGAGACCCCTGCTCCTCATCGCGTCTCCCCTCTCTCGGCGGTGCAAGAATCCGCTGACCCGCCCGCGTCCCTGCAGCGTCGATGAACATGTGGTCCAACGCCTTCAACGCCTGGTGGAGCATCGTCTTCTTCCCCGCCAACGACGCCCCGAAATGGGAGCGCGGCATGGTGCGTCCTCTCCTGACTTTCTCGTCCCTCCCCCTCGGCCCCTCCGCACGCACTGGCCTCACCCCAAGTGCCACCCCCGCGCAGATCTCGATCATTGTCCTCTGCCCCGTCATGGTCGGCTTGACGTCCCTCGCGCGGTACCTCCAGCTGCGGGACCAGCGCCGTGCGCGCGCGCTGGGGCCCGCCGACGAGGCTGCGGCGCTGCCGAGTCTGGCGCGGACGCAGAGCGGGGCGGACCTCGAGGGCGAGGGCGGGGGCGAGGGCAGGGACGAAGCGGCGAGCGTCAAGGTCGAGGAGGAGGGGGACGAGAAGGAGGAGGAGGCGCTGGACCTGGTGGAGGAGGAGGAGGGTGAGGGCGACGTGGGGGCGAGGCGCGAGCGGGGAAGGCGGGGTAGAGCTGGGCGCGGAGAGTCTTTAGAGCTTGCAGAATAGACGTGGTCCAGACAGGTTTGGGCGCGGCGGAAAAATGCATGGGCGAGGCTCAGCTCGGCTCACGTCTCACGCGTCCCTTTGCCTGCGAGCGACAGCCAGACAGGTAGGTGGGCACGGCTGTTTCGAGAGTTGCATGCTGGGAGGACAGTTACGGCAAAAGGAGGGGGCGGGACCTAAGGGGAGTTACAGCTCAGAAGGCGGCAGACGAGAAGAGACGAGAGGAGAAAGCGAAGAGAGCAGGGGCGGGCGCGAGCGACGCCGCCTCGATCGAGGGGACGGGGGGCACGACGAGGGGGAAGGGGACGGGAAGCTTGGGAGTCGGGGCAAGTCGGCGGAACGGAAGGGGAGAGAAGAGCGATGCGAGGAGACCATGCACATGTGCGCCTAAGGAGACGGAGACGAGGGGAGAGGGGGGGTCTTGTACAGGGAGGCGGGCCGGGGGTGTTCGAGCAAGTCGTGGTATACCCTTGAGGAGTCGAGACGAGAAACGACAGAGTCCCGAAGAACGTCGGAGGCGAGGCGAGGCGGTCACTGGCCCTGACCGGGGACGAAGAAGCCCTGGACGGCGCGCGTCGCCTGGAGGTGCTGCTGCGACCCAAGGAGCGACGTCGGCGGCGTCGCGCCCGTCACGCCGAGTGCGTTGCCCTCGACCGCCGCGGCCGTCGCACCGAGCGCGGGAGCGCCACCCTTGAGGAGGCTGCTGCGGCCGATGGACCCGTACGCCGAGTCCATCGAGCGCATGCCCGGGCGGGACGAGGCGCGGGACGACGACGCGTCGGACGACGCGGCATCCGAGGTGCGCGCGCCGTTGATGAGACGCGCGTGCTGCATCGGGAGGGGGGACGCAGGGGGAAGCTCGCCCGAGCCTTCGAGGTCGAGCGTGAACATGCCGTTCTCCATTTCTTGGTCCTCCTGGTCGTCGGCCGAGCCCGAGCGCGGCTCGGGAGACATGTCGTCGTCGTCGTCCGACTCGATGTCGTCGAGCTCGGAGCGGTCGTAGTCGCCGACGTCCGACACGAGCGACGAGGGGCCCCAGCGCGGCGAGCCGAACGAGAGCGAGTGGATGCCCTGTGCGGCGCCGAGGAGGCCCGAGGAGGGGGGCGAGACGGCGGCGGGCCTGCGTGTCGCACGAAAACGGTCGGTCCAAATGCTTCAGTGAGCGACAACACGCCGACAACACTCGCGAACGAAACGCACCAGAACGACTTCTCGTCGGGGAGCGAGCTACCGGCGGACGCGGCGGCGAGGATGGCAGCGCCCTCGAGGAGCTGGACCTGCTGGTGCTTGCTGAGAAGGAGCTTGCTAGCCTCCTTCCAGTGCTGCGCAGAGGAGCACGGGTCAGTGGGACGGTCGTCGAGCGGCTCGGGCACCGGCTAACGAACCTCGGTGTGCTCCTGTGGACGGCGACAGCGTCAGTACTGCGCGACACACGGGGTGAGAGACTCAGCGCAAAACGTACCCAGCGGTGCTTTGTGAGGCAGGTCGAGTGCCGGTACACCTGCAAGCGAACGATGCGAATCGGGTCAAACGCCCGCTCGACGCAACGCGAAGGCAGAGGCTCCGGAGAGAGCACGCACCTTGCTGCACTTTTCGCACTCGTACGTCTGTCCCTTGTCCTTGCGCTTGCCCTTTGTCGGCGCGGCCTGGTCGAGCGAGCCCTGGTCTCCGAGATCCTCCTCGGCATGGAAGTGGGCGTGGGCGTGCGTCTGCGACACGGACGAGGACCTCGCGCGTGCACCGGCGCTGATCAGGCTCACGGGGACGGACTGGGACAGGGCACCCGGGCGGAGCTGCGCCTGGGTCGAGGTCGACAAGCGGCGGGTCGACTTGGCCGGGCCCATGCCAGGCCGCTTCTGCTTGCCGACGCTGGTCCCGAGGAGCGGCGACCCAGCGGCGTGGACCTGAGGGGAGTAGGGCGCGGTAGCCGAGATGGGAAGGGGCGTGGTCGCGACTTGGGGCGACTGCTGATGGGAGGCGAGAGTGGGGGGGGACATCGGACGAGACGAGAGGCGCGCGGGGGTGGTCGATAACGCGTCAGCCAGGGTTGCGTGGACGCGTTGGAAAGTGGGCCCGACGACTCACGTGAATAGCCGAGTACTTGCGAGTGCCGTACGACGAGGCCATGGCGGACGGATGGCGCGAGCGAGGGGGGGACGCGAGGGGGGGAGTGGTGGAGGGTCGACGAGAGGCAGCTGCCCGTGGAGAACAGCGGCGTGGGGCGAGTCGCTGGTGGGCTCTGGTGGGTGCTGGTGGTGCTAGAGGACTTTCTGTGAGCGTGCTGGTGCGCTCAGTGGGTGTGTGAGCAGGAGTTGGAGGGGGACCAAGGGCTGGAGCGAGGCTCGCGAGCCTGGTGCGGGCGGCCGCGGTCGAGCACAATCGCGATTTGGGCCAGCAGGCAGCTCATCGTCTCGTCCAGAAGGGACCCCGCTTTGCGCAGCAACCTCTCTCGCGCGCGCCCGGTTCGCTCTGACGCTGGCCACCCGGCTGACTGCTCCACTGCGCTTGCAGAAGCGACAGCACGGACACCCCTCGCTGCTGCTGCCCATCAGCGCTGCTGCAGCGCTTTGAGGACGATTTGAACTTGATTCGATCTGCGCCCTTCTTCCCTCGCCGCTGCACAACGTTTTTCTCACCCGGCTCCAGACTTTCCCGCGAGTCCCGATAGCACCGCCTCCCCGTGGGGGGCGAGACTCAGGCTCTCGCACCCTGCACGTTGCACGGCCCGGCCGGGCCGTCCCGATGCTCACGAAAGAAAGGACGCAAAGGACGCACGAACCCCGGCGCGCGAGCATCGAGAAGAGACGGAAACGCGTACATTGGCCCTCCACAAAGTTGCACAGATCCTGTCAAGACTGGACGAAAAGAAAAAACAGTTGGCCGGCTTCGCTGCGCAGAGCCGACGACGCAAGCGCCCGACGCCGAAACAGGACGATCTCCGATCCATCGTGCTGCCCCGCTCCGGTGGGCGCGCGCGACACAGCCGCACCACCGTCATCCAGAACGCGAAAGGTAGAAAAAGGAGACGCGCGCGCGACGAGGCTGTTCACTCCTGCGCACGCTTGGCGGCGAGCTCGTCCTGAGCCTTCTTCTCGAGCTCCTCGGCCGCGTCCTTTGCGGCCTGCGACCTGGCCTTGGCGGCGATGGCGCGCTTCTTGACCTGTTTGAGGGGGGCGCGTGGCAGGGAGTACCAGTCAGTACGGGGCGGTGGCTGAAAGTCGAGAACGGCGGGAGAGGCTCGCCTGGATGTTAATGAGGCAGCCGACAGACTGGCCGACGAGCTGCGAGCGGCCGGAGGGCGCCATGGTCAAGGTCAGTCACACTGTCTGCGATGGGCGAGGGAAGACGGGGGCAGCGCACGGTGAAGAACGGAACTGGAGCGGCGCGGCGAGGCGTGCGTCAGCAAAGCCGTGAGAGCGACGACAGGCAAACGGGGACGCACCCCAGAGCGCAGGCGGCAGTGCCTTCTGCGCAACGGCCATCGTAATGGTGGAGACGACCCAGGACAGCTGCGCGAGAGAGGTCGAACGAGGTCAGCAACCGGGCAAGCACTGAGAAGCGGTCGGGTCAAGGCCGAGCGCACCTTCATGACCTTCCAGAAGCTCATCTTGATGGCAGCCTTGATAGCCTGAGGCGACGACGCGCCGTTGATGATGGCCATGGCGGCGACTGCGTGGGCGCTCAGACCTCGTCAGCAGCCTTCGCGCCTGGACGTCCGCAGCGTCCCCGAGGGAGCAGAGACCGCGCAAGCAGACGCACTGTAGACGGTCTGCTGGATGGGTGAGATGAAGAGGTTCGACGCGACGATCTGGAGGACCTTGGCGCGCGCAGAGGTCTTGCCCGCAAAGACGCGCTGGAGGATGGCGAGGAGCGTGTGGCCCAGTGGCGCCGAGACGAAGAAGCCTGCAAGGGTGCACTGCATGTCAGGGTGATTGTGCAATGAGGTGGCGGGCAACTGCGCGAGGCGCACCGTAGAGACCCAGCTTGATGGCCTTGTGGTTCTGCTTGAGGACGTCGAGGGGGAGGAAGCCCGTGCGCTCCTTGGCCGACAGCGGAGGCGGCGGCGACCCAGCGACATGGCCCGCGATAATCTCAGAGAGAACACTGTCTCGCGAAGGAAGGTGCGGTCAGGCGAGGTGTCGGAAGGAGACGCGGCTCTTGACGAGGTCCGGCGGTCGTCGCGAGGTTGCGAAAGAGGGACGGCCGCGCGACGCACGAGAGCGAGCCCGACGTCAGAGACTTTGTGAGCATGGGCCTCGTCGCGAGCGACTGGAGGTAGGCTGCGTTCCCGGGAGATGGAGCAGGGCCGGCAAGAAGTTGGGCCCGGCACGAGATGCCGGACGGGTGGAGAGGCGGGGGGAGGGAGACAGTGAGCGCGGCACACAGGTGGCGGGACCAGACAGGGCACGCACCTGCGAGGAGAGGGTTGAGCTCCTTGGACGGAGTGACGGCTGCGGTGCTGGCCATGGTCGTGGAGCTGGAGAGGTTGCGACAGGGGTGGAGAGTGCGGGAGAGTCGGGGCGGGGGAGGCGGCAGTAGCGAAGACGGGGACTGATCGGTCGGCGCAGCTACAAGGGATTCACAGAGCTGCAGCTGGTGCGGTCTGGCAAGCGCTGGGCAGAGCACGAGTGGTTGGTGGGGAGGGAGGGTGAGAGTGAGCGGCTCCCTTGGGATCCCCCGCGACGGCCGCGGCGCCGGCCCGCCGACTGAGCGGGTGAAACTCGCTCTCGAATGGGGGAGGGTCAATGGAATGCTAGGGTTCTCTGTGAAGCTATCGTACGCGTCGCTGTGCTGTACCGGTCCACTCACGGGTCGCGTCCGCAGAGGCCAAACTCGCGCCGATGACGGCTCGAAATGAAGACAGTCGCGCCTCCCCTCCCCTCTTGCTGCACCACACTCGCTGCCAGCACGCTTGTCATCGCTGCAGCTCGAGCACACAGCTGCCTTCTGAGCCCCAAACCCAACCACGCACGCCCCCGATTGCGCTCGCCTCCTCTCTCGCGTCCCTCCGAGGTCTCTCCCTAGACGACCCCCCGCCCGCAGGACGCGATGCTTGAAGGTGTGGTAGCGGGAATCCTCAACCGCTTCCTCGCAGCCTACGTACGTCGCCCTGCCCACCCACCCCCGCTCCTTCCCCCCTTGTCCTCTCGCTCTCCACCTCCAGCCTCCCTCTCCCCACCTTGTCATTCCGATCGCTTGACGACGCCAACGACTAATTCTCGCTCCGCGCTTGTCGGTCGCACTCGCAGGTCGACAACCTCAACACCAACCAGCTCAACGTCGGCATCTGGTCGGGCGATGTCAAGCTCCGCAACCTCCGGCTCAAGAAGGAGGCGCTCGACAAGTTCCGCCTCCCGGTCGACGTCGTCGAGGGCTACCTGGGCGACCTGACCCTCAGCATCCCCTGGTGAGCCCCTCTCTACAGTCCACCGAGCGAGCAGGAACATGCCGCTGACGTCGTGAGCGCGCGCCCCGCCGACAGGTCCAACCTCGGCGGCAAGCCCGTCCGCGTCCTTGTCGAGAACGTCTACCTCCTCGCGGTCCCGACCGACTCGTCAAAGGCGACACCCGAAGAGGATGCTGCACGAGCACAAGCGGCCAAGCTCGACAAGCTCGAGGGCGCCGAGATGCTGTCGTCCGGGACGAACCCTGGGCTGAGCGCCGAGGACGAGCAGAAGAACCAGAGCTTCACGGCGAGCCTGGTCAACAAGATTGTCGACAACCTGCAAATTGAGGTGCGCTTGTCTGTGAAGGGGGCGAGTCCCGCGGCAACGCGAGCTGACGCTCAACGACCGTGTGCACAGATCCGCAACATCCACGTCCGCTACGAGGACAAGCTCTCGGTGCCCGGCCACCCCTTCTCCGTCGGCCTCACCCTCGCCCGCTTCTCTGCCGTCTCGACCGACGCCAACTGGCAGCCGGCCTACATCACCAACGCCAAGGGCGGCGTGCACAAGCTCGCGACGCTCGACTCGCTCGCCGTCTACTTTGACACGGACGCGCCGTCCCTCGCCGGGCACGACATCTCGGACGCCATCGTCAAGTTCACCGAGGGAATTGCCCGCGACGGGCACACGCCCTCGCACCAGTTCGTGCTCAAGCCCGTGTCGGGGACGGGTCGCCTCGTCATGAACAAGAAGGTCGACGCTCGCACCCCCAAGACGGACGCCGAGCTCCTCTTCCAGGAGCTCGGATTCGTCCTCGACGGCGACCAGTACCGCGACGCGCTCAGCATGGTCGACCTGTTCCATTTCTACATCCGGCAGCGGGAGTACCGCTCGTACCGCCCGCCGCAGCACGAGATTGACCAGAACCGCAACCGCGCGCTGTGGCACTTTGCGATCAACGCCATCAAGAGCGAGGTGCACGAGAAGCACCGTCGATGGAGCTGGGACTACTTTGCCGAGCGGCGTGACGACCGCAAGGCGTACGTCACCCTCTTCAAGCACAAGTCGCTCGGGAATATCGGCGTCGAGGTGCGTGTCTCTCGAGTTGCGCGCTCGACTGGCTGGCGAGTAGTGCTCACACGACGTCGGACTTTCTCACGCTGCAGGAGTCGCAAGAGCTCGTCGAGCTGGAGAAGAAGCTCACCTACACCGACATCCGCCTGTACCGCTCGATCGCGCGGTCCGAGATGCGCAAAGAGCGTCTCGAACACCCGGTCGTCGCCAAGCCCAAGCAGCAGACGGCCGCCGCAAAGGCGACGAGCTGGCTCGGGTCGTGGGTCGGGCTCGGAGGCGGTGCCGGCGGCGCGACGGCGGACGAGACCGAGATCGAGGACGCGACAACGGGACTCAGCGAGGAGCAGCGCAAGGAGCTGTACCGCGCCATTGACTGGGACGAGAAGGACGCGATGGCCAACACGGTCGACTACCCGGAGGACACGCTCCTCCTGCGCGTCAAGGCCCAGCTCGAGACGGGCTCGTTCGCGTTGCGCACCGACCCGCACGGCGCCGCCAAGGACCTCATCGCGCTCCACTTTGACGACCTGCGGCTCGACGTCGGGCAGCGCCCCGAGAACTTTGAGGCGACGCTCGCGCTCGGCGGGCTGCGTGTGACGGACGGCACATGTCCCAACACGCTGCACGAACAGGTAGTCCGCGTCAAGGAGATCACGGGCGCAGAGGAGGAGAACGCGGCGGTTGCGCTCAAGAAGCTGCAGAAGCCGAGGCGACCGCCGCCCGAAGAGCGCGAGGCGGACGACGACATGGGGCAGTACGGCGACTCGGACGAGGAAGACGGCGACGACGACTCGGACCGCGACGACGACGACGACGACGACGACGACGACGACGACGACGACGACGACGACGAGGAGAACGACGGCGACGAGGCCGACAACGCGCTCGGCCTCTGGGCCATGAAGCGCAACCCCTTCTTCTCGCTCAAGTTTGAGCACAGCCCGCTCGACAAGCGCGCCGACAACGCCCTCGCCGTCCGACTGCGTCACACCGAGATCGTCTACCATCGCGGCTACGTCGAGGCCATCTTTGCCTTCTTCAAGCCGCCTGAAAGCCAGCTCGAGTCGGTCGGCGCCCTCATCGACGTTGCGAGCGAGACGCTCGAGGGCATTCGCAAGGAGACGCGCGCCGGCCTCGAGTACGCGCTGCAGGCGCACAAGACGGTCGACGTTCACCTCGACCTCCAGGCTGTGCGTCGGCCCTCTCACCTCCAGCTTGCACGTCCTGATCACCTAATCGCTCACGCACGTGCCCTCGCGTGTCCTACAGCCCATCATCATCATCCCCGAAGACATGACCGCCAAGGAGTGCCAGCACGTCGTGCTCGACGCGGGTCACATCTCGGTCGAGAGCAGCCTGGCCGACCAGTCGACGCTCGACGCCGTCAAGGCCAAGGAGCGCGAAGAGTACAGCGACGAGGACTACAAGCGCCTCGAGAGCCTGATGTACGACCGCTTCTACGTCAAGCTCGAGGACGCTCAGGTGCGCCCCCTTGTTTCCGGGCCTGACCTCGAAGCGAGGGTAGACTCTGATCGACCTGTCCCCGTTCACAGCTTCTCATGGGCCCGTCGCTCCAAGTGTGCCTCGACGAGCTCGACACCAAGGGCGGGCGCAAGCACGCCGCGGGCGACGCCGGCGAGCTGCACATCCTCGAGCGCACGTCGCTCAAGTTCCTCGCGCAGAACTGCATCGTCGCGTCGGCGCCCAACCTGACGCGGTTCAAGATCTCGGGCTCGCTCCCGACCCTCCAGGTCAACTTCTCCGACCGCAAGTACAAGAGCCTGATGCGTATGATTGACGTCGCGCTGCCCAAGTTCGACGACCCGAACGCTCCGCCTCCCTCGCGACCCTCGATCGAACCTGCCGCGCGACACACGTCCTTTGCGCGGTCTCGCTCGCGCGTGCCGGGCGACGGAGACGAGGACTTGACGGTCGGGCCCGAAACGGACGACGAGGCGAGCGACGGCGAGCGCGAGGACGGCGAGGACAAGGACGACAAGGACGATCAGGACGACAAGTTCTACGAGGTGCCCGATATCGCCGACGGGGTGCGCTTTCTCTTGATCTGCCGCGCCATGCCGTCTCGCGCGCTTTCCCCCGGCTGACCCTCCGTGCCCTGCCCTGCAACGCTTCTTCCCGTTGCACAGAAGCAGAATGTGCACCAGAAGACGTTCGAGTTCAGCTTCAGTGTCGACCGCGTCCAGGCGTCCATCTTCCGCTCCAACCCGGACCCGTCCAAGCCGGACCGCCTGCTCGTCAACGCCGTCCTCGAAGGCTTCCAGCTCGGATTCGAGCTGCGTCCGTACGACATGAGCGTCGACGTGCTCCTGCGCTCGCTGTACCTCGAGGACAAGATGACCCAGCAGCAGTCCGACTTTCGCCACCTCGTCACGAGCGAGAAGCTCGAGGGCGGCCACGAGCAGGACCTCGTCCGCATCCGCTACCAGGGCGTGCAGAAGACGTCGCCAGAGTTCCAGACGGTCCACGAGGGCTTTGACAAGTCGGTCGACGTCGAAATGTCGACCCTCAACGTCGTCGTGACGCGGTCCAGCATCCTCTTCCTCTTCGACTGGGTCATGACCACCTTCACCGACCCGAACGACGCGGCGGCGCCTCAGCAGCCGACGATCGAGGCAGGCGAGGGTCAGGGCAGCGACGGCGGCGAGGGCGCCCAGGTCGACGAGGTCGCGAGCGACAAGCTGAGGGTCAAGGTCAAGCTCACGTCGATCAACCTCATCCTCAACGAGGACGGCCTCCGCCTCGCGACCCTGTCGCTCTCGGCTGCCGACGTCTCGGTCCTGCTGCGCGCGCCGACGATGCGCGTCGCCGCCCGCCTCGGCAACCTCTCGCTGCACGACGACTTCAGCTCGGCGTCGCCGCAAGAGATGCTCACGATCCAGGGCGACGAGCTGGCCGACTTCCGCTACGAGACGCACGACCCGAACGACAAGGCGACCTACCCTGGCTACGACACGAGCGTGCACCTGCGCAGCGGGTCGCTGCGCTTCACGTTCCGCTCCGAGCCCGTGCACCGCATCCTCGTCTTCTTCACCCAGTTCGGACGCATGAAGGCCGTCTACGACGCGGCGACCCAGGCGGCAGCACAACGCGCGACCGAGATGCAGACCATGATCCCCAAGATGCACTACGACATCGTCGTCAAGACGCCCATCGTCGTCTTCCCGCACGAGCGTGAGCGCGACGGCCGGCACGACGGTACCCCGGAGGACACGATCACGGCCCGCCTCGGCGAACTGAGCCTCAAGAATGCGCTCGAGGTGACGGACGAGCAGGTCGTCACCAAGATCAGCTTTGGCCTGCACGAGGTCGGGCTCGAGTCGACCCTGCACCAAGGAGGCGAGGCGCACGAGCTGCCCGTCCTAGACGGCGTCCGCATCGACGTCGACGTGACGTTGCGGCAGAACATCGACCCGGACAAGGACCTCGACTCGCCGGCGACCGTCGTAGACGCGCGGCTGTCGGACGTCAAGATGAAGCTCACGCAGGCTCAATACGGCGTCCTCATTCACCTGTCGCAGACGATCCCATCGGCGTTTGCACTCGGCGGCGACGAGGACCTCGGCGAGGAGGGCGCCGCCATGCTCGAGGCGACGCCGGCACCGAGCCCGCCCCGCCTCGCGAGCGGCCAGCCCGCACCGGGAAAAGGCGCGCTGCCCGCCGTGCCGGAGAATGGCGAGGTCGTCGATCTCCTGCCCGAGCTACCGCGCGTGGCCAAGACGGCGAGCGGCGGTGAGGTCAAACTCGCGGCGACGCTCGACCTGACGTTCGCCGTCGGGACCGTCTACCTTGAGCTGTTCACCGAGGCGGCGACGACGGTCGAGAGCCTCGAGGAGGCGAGCCTCGCGCGCTTCTCGCTCAACGACACGGGCGTCAAGTACCGCCTCCTCTCGAACGGCTCGATGGAGGCCGAGGTGGCCATCCGCTCCTTCACCGTGCACGACACGCGACCTGCGCGCCTGACCAAGTTCCGCGAGATCATTCCCGCGACCAAGCACTCGGGCCACCAGTTCATGATTCACTACACCCAGTCGGGCGGGGTCGACAAGAGCTCGATTGCGAACATCACGGTCGACTCGCCCAAGGTCATCTTCTCGCTCGACCCGGTCTTTGCGCTGCTCGACTTTGCCATGAGCGCGTTCCAGAAGACCAAGGCCGAGCTCGAGGCGGCGCAGCAGGACGACGACGACGACGGCATCGACCAAGGGCTCAAGGAGGCTGACGAGCAGAAGGTCGACCCTGGCCCAGCCAACACGGGCACGCTCGCCTTCCGCGTCAACGTCGTGTCGCCGACCATCATCCTGCTCGAGAACCCGGCCAAGGACGACTCGGAGGCCGTCGTCCTGTCGCTCAGCCAGCTCCAGATGTCGCAGCAGGGCACGCTCGCCCTCACTGTGGAGCGCATGGGCATGTTCCTGTGCCGCATGGATCGCCCAAAGGAGAACATCCGCGTCCTCGACGACGTCGACCTCATCCTGTCGCTCGACAGTCGGATCGACGGCGGGCGGCAAGTGACCAACATCGACATTGGCGTGCAGCCTCTGATCCTGCGCGTCTCGTTCCGCGACATTCTCCTCATCAACTCGATCGTCAACCGCGCCATTGAGCTGTCGAACCGCAACGCGCCCGCGCCCGTCGACGAAGAGCCAGCGCGTCCTGCCATCGAGCCGACGCAGTCCTCGGGCAAGGCCCGCGCACGCAGCAAGAGCGACGTCGCGACGAGGCGCAGGTCGCAGTCGGGTGCGACCAAGGCATCGCGCGAGGCGCTGCTCCAGGCGCAGGTCATCGTGACCAAGGAGACGGTGCGTCGCGGCAGGCTCACCTTCGAATGCCCTCGTCATCCTCTTGCTGACGCCCCCTTTGATCCGCCTGCACAGCTGCGCGCGACGGTCGACGGCCTGCAGCTCATCATCATCGGCGACACGCACGACTTGCCGGCGCTCGACCTCAAGGCGGGCAAGTTCACGGCAAAGGCCAAGGACTGGTCGACCGACGTGCGTCTCTTCTGCCTTCACCGCTGCCCTCTGTGTTCGCTTGGAACTAACGATGGTGGTGAATGCGATGCCTAGCTCGACGCGAGCGTCGTCATCAAGCCGTTCATCAACTACTTCAACCTCAAGGTCTCGCACTGGGAGCCCCTCATGGATCCTTGGGAGTTCGGCATCAACGTCCGTTGTCCCCGTCGTCGACGTACCACGAGTCGCTCTCACGCTGACCCCACGCGCTCGTCTTTCGCACTCCCACAGGTCACCAAGTCGGTTGCGACGGGTCTGCTCGCCGTCAACGTCTCGTCCAAGAAGCGCCTCGAGCTCAACATCACGTCGAGCTTCATCGAGCTGGCGACGACGACGTTGTCGATCCTCGACCGCGAGGGCGAGCAGGTCTTCAAGAAGGCGCGAGGCTCGAACGCGCCCTTCCTCGTCAAGAACCGCACGGGCTACCCGATCTCGCTGTGGAGCGAAGGTGCCGAGCACGACGCGCAGGGACACCGCCTCGACGACGGCGCCGACGCTCCCTGGCGGTTCGACGATTGGCGCACGACGCGCGAGAACGTGTCGGCGAGCACGCACAACTCGCTCTCTGTCGTCTTTGACGGCATGGGCTGGGACCGCCTCAAGCACGTCTTTGTCGACCGCGAGGGCGAGCACATCCACGCGCTGCGCCCCAAGGTGGACAAGGTGACGCACCGCCTGCTTTGCGACGTCAAGCTCGTCGACAACGTCAAGGTCGTTACGCTGCGCTCGACGTTCCTCGTCGAGAACAAGTCGCTCGTCAACGCCGAGATGGTCATCGTCGACCAACACGGCAAGAAGGCGTCCCAAGTGTACAAGATCCCGCCCGGTGGCGAGTGCGCCGTGCCCATCCTCGCCGCCTACAACGACCGCATCCGGCTGCGGCCCGACCCGGGCTTTGGCTACGCGTGGTCGAGCGAGAGCCTCCACTGGCAGGACCTCATCAGGCGGCCGACGCGCGCCATCGTGTGCAAGGCGCCCAAGGAGGCCGCGTTCCGTTTCCAGTCGTACGCCTTGCACGACAAGGGCGACCCTTTGACCCGCATCTACCCCAAGGTGACGCTCCGCCTGCGCGCCCCGGTCGAGGTGCAGAACCTCTTGCCGCACGACTTCCGCTACCGCATCTTTGACAAGAACCTCGAGCACAACTGGAAGACGTTCCTCCACGCCGGCGGCGTGTCGCCGATCCACTTTGCCGAGCTGTCGCACTTGATCCTCCTCAGCGTCGAGCTTGAGGACACGAGTGCGTTTCGACTCTCTTCTGCCTCTGCCTCTCCTGTTCTGGCCATGAGCCGCCGCTGACTTGCCCTCTGCCCCTCTTTACCCGCGCTCGCTCGCAGCCCTCGGAAGGAGCGAGTTTGCCATCATCAACACGGACAACCCAGAGGACCTGCCCGTCGAGCACGACCTCGTCCTGGCCGATAAGCAGGAGCGCAAGCTCAACCTTCGAGTCCACTACCAGTGCGTCCTCTCGCGTCGTTTCGCCGGGCTTGCCTTGCGCAGCGGCTGACCTCGCTCGTCCTTTTCCTCGAGCAGGAAGCATGCCGACTCCGGTGGCGCGTTCCGCGTCCAGGTCTACTCGCCCTACATCCTCATCAACAAGACGGGTCTCCCCTTCGCGCTCAAGACCAAGACCTTCTTCGGGTCGGCCAAGAGCGTCGCAGGGCTCGACGAGTACTCGTCGGCCGCGGCCAAGCGCAAGCCGAGCGAGCCCTTCATGTTCTCGTACCCGACCGACGACCGCCGCAACCGCTCGCTCCTGCGCGTTGGCGACTCGAACTGGTCGCCGCAGTTGAGCTTCGAGACGGTGGGCCTCACGACCGAGGTCATCCTCCCCTCGGCCAACGGCCAAGAGGAGATTCGCGTCGGGCTCAAGGTCACAGAGGGTCTCGGCGACGTGCGTTCCCCTCTCGCGCTTGTTCTCTCCTCGCTTGCCAAAGCGCTGACACCTCACTCGCCTTGCCGACTACGCGTGCTCGCAGTACAAGCTCACCAAGGTCGTCACGCTCTGCCCGCGCTTCATCATCAAGAACAACTTCGAGTCGAACCTGCGTCTGCGCGAGTTCGGCTCGACCGACGAGGTCGTCGTCGCGCCCGGCGAGCGGCACCAGGTGGGCTTCCTGCGCTCGGGGCAGGCGCCGCAGCTCGTCCTCGGGCTTGCGGGCTCGCGCACGTGGTCGGCGCCGTTCAAGCTCCAGGACATCGGCCAAAACTACGTCCGCATCCCGCTGCAAGAAGGAGGCAAGGAGCAGCTCGCGCGCGTCGACGCCGTCCTCGAGGGCCCGTGCATCTTCATCCGGGTCGACCCGGAGCACGGATCGTGGCCGTTCCTCCTGCGCAACGACAGCCACTACCCGATCGAGTACTGGCAGGCCGAGCCCGAGGGACAGCAGGTCAACACGCGGCGCGAACCTCGCCGGCGGTACCGCCTTCAGCCCAACAGCAAGCAGCCCTACGCGTGGGACTTCCCCGCTGACGACCTGCGCCAACTTCGCATCGCCGTTGGCGGCCGCGAGCGCCTCGTCAACCCCCTCGAGATTGGCGCCCTCGTGCCGTTCCGCTTCTCGTACGAGGGCCACACGGCTGTGCTCTCGATCGACGTGCGCGCCGAAGGGTCGACTCAGGCCATCTCATTCTCGCACTACGTCGAGGAGGATAGCGTCTTCAAGCTGCAGCGACGCAACACGGAGACGGCGTCGTCGATCGCGAGCAGCCGCGACGGCGGCTTTGAGGCGGTCGACGTCGACGTCGTGACGACGTTCTCGTTCGGGCTCAGCCTCGAAGGCATCGGCATCTCGCTCGTCAACCGCCGCATGCAGGAGCTCATCTATGCGTCGTTCCGTGGCGTCACGGCCAGGTACTCGGACTCGACGACCAATGTCTCGTACGACGTGGGCGTCAAGTGGATCCAGATCGACAATCAGCTCTTTGGCGGATTGTACCCAATCCTCTTCTACCCGTCTGTGATCCCCAAGGACAGCAAGGAGCTCGAGGTGCACCCGAGCCTGCAGGCGTCGGCCATCGTGCTCAAGGATGAGGGTGCGCCTTCTTCGACCTCTCCCGCTCCACTACGTTTGCCTGCTCACTCTCTCCCTCTGGCGCCTTCTCTGCAGCACACGGCGTCACGTACTTTAAGTACGCGTCGATCCTCTTGCAGGAGATGACGATCGAGGTCGACGAGGACTTCCTCTTTGCGCTGCTCGACTTTGCCAAGTTCTCTGGGGCGGCCGAGGAGACGACTTCGTGAGCCAAGGATCCTCTCGAAAACTTCACGCCAGCTCCTGTCACTGACGCACTGAGCCCGCAGCAAACTCACCGAGGACCCGGACGAGATCCCCGAGCCGAGCGCGACTTCCAAGGGCGGCGACCTCTACTTTGAGGTGCTTCACCTGCACCCGATCCAGCTCGACCTGTCCTTCATGCGCACCGACCGTGTCAATGTCGAGCAGAAGTGCGCCTCCGCGGTCTCACTTCCTGCCTGCGAAGGCGACAGTCTGCTGACATCGCTCGCCCCTCTCCTCCTTCAGGCTCACGTCGCACAACCCGCTCTTCTTCTTTGTCAACGCGCTCACGATGGCACTCGGCAACGTCAACGACGCGCCCGTGCGCCTCAACGCCCTCGTCATCGAGAACGCGCGCCTTTCGCTCCCCGTCTTGCAGGAGCGCCTGACGGTGCACTACGGCGACGAGTTCTTTGGCCAGCTGTACCGCGTCCTCGGCAGTGCAGACTTCCTCGGGTGCGCCCTCTTGTCCCGCTGAGCGGCTCCGCCCCCGCGCTCCTTGCTGACATGTCCGTCCACGCCTCGCCTCGCGTCGCTCGCGCAGCAATCCGGTCGGCCTCTTCACCAACGTCTCGTCGGGCGTGGCCGACTTCTTCATCCAGCCGTACGATTCCGTCATGATGAACGGCAACAAGGACCTCGGCATCGGCATTGCGCGCGGCGCTGGTAGCCTCGCCAAGAAGACCGTCTTTGGCCTGAGCGACTCGCTCGCCAAGGTGTCGGGCAGCATCGGCAAGGGTGCGTCGCGCATAGCCTTCGCGCCGACGCACGGTGGACTCACCCTCGCTCCCTCCCGCAGGTCTCTCGGCTGCGACGCTCGACAAGCAGTACCAGAGCCAGCGGCGCATGCGCCAGTTCCGCAACAAGCCCAAGCACGCCCTGTACGGCGTCACGGCGGGCGCTGCGTCCTTCGTGACGAGCGTCGCCAGCGGCTTTGAGGGTCTCGCGGTTCGTCTCACCTCGCCATCTCGGTGCGGCTCGACTCTCGCTGACTGGCCTCTGCTCGGACTCGCAGACCAAGCCGCTCGAAGGCGCAGAGTCGGGTGGCGCTTCGGGCTTCTTCAAGGGCGTGGGTATGGGCCTCGTCGGGTGGGTTTCTTCTCTACTCAAGGCCTGCTCACAGGAGGCGAGACTGACCGCCCTCTGCCCCTCCAGCGCCGTGACGAAGCCCGCCGTCGGCATCTTTGACCTTGCCAACAACATCACCGAGGGTGCGGCTCGTCGCTCTGCCGCTCTTCGGGACGTCCGCTGATCTGCTCATGAGCTGGCACAGGCATCCGCAACACGACGACGGTCTTCGACCAGTCCGGCATCGACCGCGTCCGCCTGCCGCGCTTCACCGCCAGCGACGGCGTCTTGCGGGTGCGTTTCTCCCCTCTCTCGTCTCAAAACAGACGCGTCGGCTGACTCCGTCACCCGCGCCCTCCGACAGCCCTACTCGGAACGCGAGGCGCTCGGGCAGAACTGGCTCAAGAACGTCGAGAACGGCAAGTACTTCGCCGAGGAATACGTTGCCCACCTCGACCTGCCGTCGTCCGAGGACACGCTCGTCGTCATCCTCACGACGCGACGCATCCTGCTCGTCAAGGTGGCAAAGCTCAAGGTGGGCTGGGACGTCCCCATCGCCGACCTGTCGACCATCTCGCTCGAGACGAGCGGCATCAGTGCGTCTTCTCTTTCCACGCTGTCCTGCAACGTCACGAGCTGTGACTGACAGAAGCTACCTCCTCCTCTAGGCCTCGTCCTGCGCGACGGGCACCCTGGTCCGTTCCTCGCCATTGCCGACCAGAGCGCCCGCCTATGGCTCTTCCGCCACCTCGAGCGCATCACTCAGGCACAGTACGTCGAGCAACTCCCTGACTGTGCCCTTACCGCGGCTGCACCGATGCTGACTTGGCTTCGTTGCCCTCGCGCAGCAACGCTCGCCGCACCGTCGAGTGACAGGCTTCTCTCTCTCCCTCCTCGTCTCCATATTTGCACCTCTTGTTTTCAATAGCAGCCGTACCCTGTGAATACAAGGCTTCTGTCGCAACTGCCGTTCCTCTCTCTCTCGAGACTTGCTGTCCAGGCCTCCTCCGTCCGCGCGCCGCCTCCGCGCAGGATCCCCCACATCTCGCTTGCTCTTCCACCTTCGCCCCTGCCTCTCGGCCCGTTGAGCCGCACCATGAGCGACAGTCCTCCTCCACCTTCACTCAATGCTCCCGAGTGGGAGCTGCGCCGCCGCAACGCTCAGTCGCTGTCGCAGGACCATGCCGAGGCTGCTACCCCACCAACACCGACGGCCGCCGCCGAATCGTGGCATGCCCAGCTCGCCGAGGCCAGGCGCGCAATGGCGGCCAAGCTTGAGCAGCAGGCTCAAGAGGATGACGAGCGCGCGCGCGCATCAGCGGAAGGGGCACGCGAGGCTGCTGCCACAGGGCGTCGTGACGACTCGGAGGAGGCGTCGGAGGGGTCGCACCGCCGCCGGGTCAGCGTCGCAAGCAGCGAGGGCGACGACGAGCTCGTTGAACAGCTGCTGCGCCCGCGGAGCACGCCCACATCCGCCCCGGTGCAAGAGGACGAGGCTCGCCAGGCGGACGCCGACTCGTCGTCGGCGGAGCCGCCGGCTCCGCAAGGTCCGCCGCCGCCGCAGGACGACCGGGTCTGCCGGATCTGCTTCGGCGGTGCTGACGACGAGGAAGAGCTGGGCCGACTCTTTTCCCCTTGCGTGTGTCGGGGGACGGTGCGTGTCCCCTCTCTCCGTCCTGCGCGCGACCTGCGCCGCATCCTGACCTTGCTTACTCGTCCCTCAGAGCCGACATGTGCACACCAAGTGCCTCGAGAGCTGGCGCAAGACGGCGGTCAACCCGCGAGCGTTCTACCAATGCCCGATGTGCCTCTACCAGTACCGGTTCCGTCGCACCACGTTGGCGCGAGCCATCACCAGCCCGCGTGCGTACATTCTCACCCGCTCTCAACGCGCTGGAGATCCTGACGTCCTTGTCTGCCCTTTCAAGTCACGGTCACCTTCTTGACGAGCCTCGTCTTTGCGCTCATCGTGTTCCTCTCGGGATTCCTCGCCAACTCGCTCATCGCTGCGGTCGAAGCGCGGCAGTCGCTCGCGCCCTCCCTGCTCAACGGTGCGTTTTTCGTTGTTGAGCTCTCCTCGTGGGCTTGTACTCACGGCGATCTCCGCTGCAGACCTGTTCATCCCGGATCACATCCTCGCGGGCGAGGGCATCCGCGAGGCAGTCTCGTTCGTCGAGCACCGCCTCGAGCAGTCCCGATGGGTCGCCGGACGCGACTTGGCCCTCGAGCGCGCCGCACAGGACGACTCGTCCAGCTACCGCTTCTTCAACCCCTCCGCTGCGCGCAAGGCCAAGGGCGGACCTCCTCAGAAGCCGCCTTTCGTCCTCACTGCGCTCCTGCATGCCGTCAAGGGGTCGGCGCTCCTGGGCATCATGAGCACGTTCTACGCCTACGCCGCCGCCACGTTCATGTCGCCGCTGGGGCGCACGCTGTTTCGCGCACTCAGACCCGCGGGCGGACGACGCCGGGGGGCGGACCGTGCAGCGTCCATGTCGCAGCTCGTTGTGCTCTTCGTGAGCACTCTCCCAGCTGTTGCTTCTCCCCTGCTTGCAGGAGCTGACGACGAGCCCTCTCACTACGCAGCTCATCGTTGTCGGCGTCATCAAGAGCATCCGGCAAGTCTACCGCGGCGTCAAGTGGCTCACGAGGGTGGCTCTGTCGCGGGTCGAGGATCTCGTCATAGAGGTCAACGCGTGACGAGCTGCCAACGCGACTTCCTGTACATGCTCTCGGTGGCCGTGGCTGACGGAGAGCGTTCCGCCGGTCCCGCCCGCGGTCGTCCTGTGCTCACTCGGGAGACAGACGCGCTGCTGTTCCTCACAAGATCGAAGGAGTGGAAGGGCAGAGTGTCGCGCGGGCGCCACGGCGCAATCGAAAGACACAGCTTGCTTCGTTTCAGGCTTTGGCTTCGAGCGGGGGAGGATGGACGACTATGTGCGGGTGTGCGATGCGCATGGTGGTACAGAGAATGGACAGTGCCTAGAGGGCGAGGCGCTTACTCGAGCGAGATGACAGCCTGGGAGCGGAAGCGTGGTCAGTCTCGACGACAGGCGGCAGGAGGTGCGGCAACTTGAGGCGCACCTTGCCAAAGTTCGAGTTCTTCTGGTCGAACAGCGTCAGGAACGACTCGCCCTGGTTGAATGGAGCGGGACGGTGTCAGCAAGAGCAAGGTTGAGAAGGTCCGGGGGGAGGGGCGCACGTTGTCGAGGCCCTTGAAGATGTGTTCCTTGACCGGGATCGACCCACTCGCGATGGCGGGCGGGATCTCGGTGTAAAACTCGTTCAGGACCTCAGGCGTAAGGTGGTTGAGGATGATAAAGCCCTGGGGAGCAGGGGCGTGCCCGTAAGTGAGCGCGAGCGAAGGTAACGACGCGGGCGAGCGACGCACCTCCCACCTGAGCTCCTTGGCGACGACCTGGAAGACGTTGCGGATTCCGTACGGCGAGCCGTTGTAGTCTGTCACTGCGCCAATCGCGACAATCGTGCCGCCACGGGCGATGTTCTCGAGCGCGGCCTCGAGCTGCGGACCCGCGACCTGGGGGCAGGAGGGAGCTGGGGACGTCAGTCTGCGGCCTTGGAGGGGTACAGGACGTTGCGTACGTTGTCGACGTAGACATTGAAGGGCTTGCCCGTGTCCTTGGCCCACTGCGCGAGGACCTGGTTGGCATCCTCGGTCTTGTAGTTGAACGCGCGGTCGACGCCGTACGTGTCACGCAGGAAGTCGACCTTCTCCGGCGAGCCGGCGGAAGCGATCGTCTTGGCACCAATCTTCTTTGCGAGGGCGAGCGTGACTTGCCCGACGGGCCCAGACGCGCCCGAGACGAAGACGGTGTCGTCCTTCGAGAGCTTGGCAACCTTTTCGACGGCCCACCAAGCCGTCTGCCCTGGCATTCCTGCGCTGCCGACCCAGGTCGTCCAAGGCAGCCCCTCCTTGTTGTCCAGCGCGACGAGCGAGTCGGCGCGGTCCTTGGGGAGGACCTGGTACGTGGCAAAGTCGAGCGAGCCGTAGAGCTTCTGGCCCTGCTGGAACGTGCTGTTGGCCGACTGGACAACCTCGCCAACGCCAAAGTTCGCGATGACCTCGCCGAGCTTGAAGGCGGGCACGTACGACTCCTTGGACTCGTCGCGCATGCGGCCCCTGCGGTTGCGAGTGTCAGCGCCAGGCGCGCGTCTACCGAGCGTGCTGCAAGACCTGCCTAAGGTACGGATCCCAGCTCAGCGTCAGCGCCTTGAGCAAGACGGCGCCGTCGTCGAGCGGGGCGTCGAGGTCGAGCTCGCGCTCAACCTTCTTGAGCGTCTCGCCAGGCACGGGCATGCCAGACGGGATGGCGTTGAAGATCATCTGTTCGACCTTGACCATGGTGTGTTGTTGCTGCTGGTGGTGTTTGAGAGGCGAAAGGAAGAAGCGAGAGAGAGAGAGAGAAGGTCGACGGTGGGCGATGCGCTCACACCGACTGCGAGCGGCCTCCGAGTCGGCAAGTGGGGTGCGCGCTTTCCCCGCACTCCGCACTCCGAGGGGGACCCTTTCGGACTTGCTTGCATCACCTCAGGCGCAAGCGCGTAAGCAAAGTCCACCTTCGCTCGCGACTTGTGGACGCGAGGAGAAGCCTGCCAGGCCTAGGCGAGGAAGTGCGCGGGTCTCTCGCAATGCTTCTCGAGGCCAGGCTCCCTGATGCTTTGCACTTGAGCTTGCGTCGAGCGGAAGGAACTCGAGTGGCTGTGTGCTGCGCGAGGCGAGGTCCGTGCACGCGTGCACAACCTCCAGCCTGCTGCGTCTCCTACCGCCGAGCCGCTCTGTGCTGCACGCTTTCCACGCTGCCCTGCCCTCTATCTTCTCGGTTCGTCGCTCTCTCACCAACTGCCGCACTGGTCGGCGGGATCTCGAGGCCGCGCGGCGCCGGCAGAGTTTCCAGCGGGCGCCTTCTCGCAGAGACGGCACGATGGCCCCGCTCTCGTGCGTTCGGGCTGGTACGCAGGGCACAGCCTCTTGTGTAACTGACCATTGCGTCTTGATGCGCGAAGAGCGACATTGAGGTGCTCGAGCGGCCTGATGGTGGGTGGGCTGGCCCGAGCGGGCGAGAGGCTGCCCCAGCCGCTCCAAAGCAGGGGTGCCCACTATCCGTGCCCAGCGCAGCGCAGCCTACACAGGCATGCCAGAGGCTTATTGACTAGAGAAGAGCCTGGCTGCAGCGAGGCAGCTGCATCTCATGCCCAGTCGGCGTGCTCGCTCTCTTTCAGCTCGCGCCGCGATCTTTCCGACGCCCTCGTTCCCGGCTCGACGTGCTCTCGAGGGCTACAGCAGCTCTTTCGGATTGTGGTCGTCACCCGCCCTGATGGACAGCTGCGCACAGGACGTCGGGCAGGTGCAGGACCGACGGAGGCGCAGACTTGGGAAGGCCGACCTCGCTCTCTAGCTTGACGAGACTGCATTTTCTTCGGCACTCTTGCCACGGTAAACACTGCCTTTTGTGCATTCAGTCTCATCGCCGGTGCGCAGCGCGTCTACGCCTTGAGCTCCGTGACGAGCTTGCCCTGGTTCTGGCCCTGTAGACGCGGCGAGCCAGACGGCCAGGTCAGCCGGCTGCAGATTTGGGTGGATCAAAGTGAGAGACAGATCACGCACCGAGAAGAGGCGCTTCCAGACCTTGGGAACGTCCTCGAACGCCGCCTCGACCTTGGTCTCGGTTCCCTCCGTCTTGAACTTGCCCTCTTCGATCGCCTTCTTGACGGCCTGGGATGCCGCAGGCCACTTGTCGGCAAAGTCCGACACGATGAAGCTGGTCACGGGAGCGGTAGAGGGTCAGCTCGAGGAGCAGGTGAGCTGGCGAGGTGCAAGGCAGCAGGGAGCACGAGGTTGACGACGCCGCTCACCCCTGCATCGTGATCCTCATCGTGATGATCTCAAACAGGTTCTTCATGCGCATCTCGCGGTCTCCCTCGTATGCCGAGATGGCACCGCACGCAATAACCCGCGAGAAGCGAGCCATGCGCGCGAGGACGAGGTCCAAGATCTGGCCCGAGACCTGCAGCAGGGAAGCAACAGGGACGTCAGACTGCGGACGTCAGGCGGCAAGGTACATGGACAGGGCGTTCCGCACGTTGTCGAAGTACACGTTGACGTAGTCGGGCGTCGCCTTGACGAGGTCGTCGGCGAACGAAGGCGACTTGTAGTCAAGGCAGACGTCGGCGCCGAGCGACTCGACCCACTGGCACTTGTCGCGGCCACCAGCGATGCCGATGACGCGGCCGGCGCCCAAGATGTGCTTGGCGATCTGGACGGCGGCAGACCCCGTCGCACCGGCCGCGCCAGAGATGACGACAGTCTGGCCTGCTTTGAGCTGTCCGACCTCGGTCAGGCCACAGTACGCCGTCATGGTGGTCATGCCAAGCGCCGAGAGGGCGATAGAGTCGCTGTAGCCCTCGATCTGGCTGCGAGAGGAGGCGGGTGGGAGAGGTCAACGCCAGCGCACTCAACAACGGAGACCCGAACGTACCGAGCAGGGAAGACGGCGTGCTCGTTGACCGTGATATACTCGGACCACGACGCAAAGCCGTTGACGAGGGCGCCCTCCTGCCACTTGGAAGACTTGCTCTTGAGGACGCGGCCGAGGAAGCCCGACGGCATGGCGTCGCCCTCGACCGGGAAGGGGCCATAGGCGCGCTCCTTGACGACCGAGTTGCTGATCCAGGTGCGCTGCGCAGGGTCGTTGGAGAAGTAGCCCACCTTGATGAGGACCTCGCCGTCGCTGGGCTCACGAACGGGGCGCTCCTCGAGGCGGAACGTCTGCGGTTACAAGTGCGGTACACGGCAACGTTAGCTTCACTTCTTGGTTACTCAAAAGCGTTTGTCGCGAACGAGGGAGGCCCCGCAGGAGGTGGTGCAGCGAGGCGGGAGAGGGGAACGGGAGGAGTCGAGCCTGGCGGCGCGGTCAAGTCGGGCCGCCGTACCGCTCGGGCCGTTGCCAAGCCAGGAGTCTCCGAAGAGTGCGGACGCGCATACTCCGCCGTGCGTGCGTTGGTCGGACGGACGGAAGACCCGGTTACCAAGGGAGGATGCGGGGAGCGGACGCACCTTGTCGGTAACCCGCTCGCCGGGCTTCTCGGCGAGGATCCACGCTTTGCAATCCTTGGGGATGTCGGCCATGCTGTCTCTGTGTGTGTGTGTGTGCAGTGTGGGAAGAGCGAGAGAGGGAGCTGAGTGAGGCCTGCCCGACCGTGTGCGTCGACGACTCGGCCCGTCGCCAGTCCGGGTCCGAACTCCGAGCCTCAGCGCTCGGCGTCCACCCACTCTCGGACTCGGGCCCGAGGCCGTCCCTGCAGAGCGACGCGCCGGCTACACTTTGCCTTGCAGCTTGCAGAAGCGCTCCGTGTCATGCGGTCTGCGAGCGGTCACTGAGCTATCGACCGGACGTGCTTGCCATCTGCCCTCGCGCCCACGGCCTCTGGAGCGATGAGCGGGCCCGTGCCCGTCTCCTCGCCGCTCGCTTCCTGCTGCTTGCACGCGTCGAGGACTCCTGTGCACGCGCCTCTCGGACGCCAACGGACCGTCGGCTCTTCAGGACCCCTGTCCTGAAGGGCACGCGCCTGTGCGGACACCCCGCTCCGCGGACCGCTGTCTCCTGCGCGCACCTCCTATCGGGCTCGAGCACCTCGTCAACGAGGCCACCCTCCTTCTCCCCTACGCTTCGTTCTACTTCTCGCTCTACCTGGGTCGACGACCTGCAATGGCTGCACCCCTCTACAACGACCCGTACGCCGGCGCGATGGATGACCTTCCTGAGTACCCCTTGAGCTCGAACGACGGAGGTGTGAGGGCCGCACCACGCCGCTTCTTTGGTCGAGGAGGCGCTCAAGACGGCGAAGAGGACGCCGCGCCCCTGATCAAGGCCGGGAGGCGGGAGGGGGAGCCCATCCCGCTCGACATCGACGGTTTCGCTTACGAGGTGCGCCCCCTCGATGGCCGCCGCCCGCCCTCCGCTACGCGAGGTGACCCCGGGGACCCGACTGCTGCAGCTCGGCCGAGTCCATCACGACGTCGACGCCTTCCGTGACGCAGTCCACCGCCTCGCAGCTCTCAAGGCCCAGGTGCTCGCCCTCGACGCACAGGACACCACGCTCGTCGCGCAGTGTCTCCTCGCCGACCTCGCCGTGCAGACTGCCGCGACCAGTCGACTCTTCAAGGACCTCCCGACACAGCTGCGTGCGTTTGGGGACAAGGTGGCGTTCCTCAAGCCCGGCGCTGGCCGCTTCTTGGTCACCAACGCCGAGTCTACTCCGCTTAAGGGCGAGCTCGCCGTCTGCTGCGCGACGCTCCGCACCGTTGTGCACGAGGTCAGGACGCTGGCGGAGGTCGAGGACAACGAGAAGCAGCAGGCGAGGGTCCGCCTGCTCAAGGTGATCAAGGCGCAGATGGGCCCGTCGGGTGACGACGCGCAGGTCATGGCGGCGCTGCTCACTGCCGAGCGAGAGGGGTCGTCGCTCTACGCCGAGCAGCTCAAGGTGCGTCGAGCGCTTCCACCCGTCAGCGACTCGCACCATTAACCCACTGTGTCTGCAGGCGGGCTCGCCGAGTTGGCGCTGGGCAGTCGAGCGGCCCTTCACCCGTCTCAACGTCGAGTGCGTTCGCGCCCCTCTTTTTCGCTCTGCTAGGTACACAGCTGACTCGACGTACCCAGGGTCGACAAAGCGGGCGACCTCTCCTTCCTGTCGCGCCTTGAGGCCATACCGACCCTGAGCGCCGCCTCATGGCTAAACGTACCTTGCATGGCCTTTCTTTTACCCTACCTGCCCTCCACTGACCCCTGTCCCCAGCCCCTGGCCTACGTCCCCGCGGCGTTCAAAAGCAATTCCGCCGCCGCCGCCGACACGCAGCAACAGCCTCCGCCGCCGGGCTACTCGTCGCGCTCGTTCCTGGGGTCCGCCCGCACAGGCCGCGCCGCCAGCGCGGGGTTCGCCGCGCTTCCTGACCTCGACGGCGAGGACCGCGTCGGGTCGTATGGCGAGGCCCTCGACGCGCCGCCGCGCACAGCGCCGAGCAAGTGGGCGCGCGTCGCGCTCGCGGTCTTTGTGCTCGCTGCGGTTGGGGGAAGCGCCGTCGCGGTCGCGCTGTGGACGAAGCATCGCAATGATATGGGCGAGGCACAGGACCAGCTCTTGGGGGGGCTGGAGTAGAGCCACTCCTTGTGTGCGCCGGCGAGGGTCGGCTGGCCCGCTGTCGCTGCGAAGGTGCCCCTGGTCTCTCTCTACCCCGAGCATGCCTGACGCGAGAGTAGTGAGAGGCCAGCGCGAGAAGAATGGTAGAGCCTTCGAAACAGCTCTAGACCTCGACCTGCACTCGGATCCCAAGCCCCTCGAGGTCCCTCACCCACTCGCCCACGATCTTCCCCACGTCGTCGCGCACGTCGCCCCTCACCGCCCCGCCCAGGAGAGCGAGCAAGAGGGCCGCGAAGCCCTCGAGGAGGACCTCCCAGCGCGGGGCGGACCAAGTCGAGGTCGAGTCTGGCGGGACCGAGAGGGACAACGAGAGGATCGGGAGGGACGAGTGGAGGTCGCGCAGCTGGGTGTCGACGGACGGGACTGGCCGTCGCGAGGTGGAAGGAGGCGAAGCGGGGGTCGGTGCGAGGGGAGCGCGCGTGGTAAACGGAGCGGCAGACGCCCAGCGAGAGTCGGATGCCCCAGCCGCACGAGGCGACGTCGGCGCAGCCTTCTGCGGTGCTCGCCGAGCGAGGGCCGTAGCATCTCGGGGCGGACCAGCCGCCGCCGCCGCCTCGAGCCCAATGCGACACAGCCCGGCGACGTCCCCCTCGTCCCACCACCTCCTCACCGCCTCGACACACTCGGTCGCGGTCCAGTCCCTCCAGTCGCCCATCTCGTCCTGCCACCTCCCCTGCTCTGCGGGCTTGGTCCTCCGCAGGTGCTCAAACGCGTGGCGGAAGAGCGGCAGCGCGACAAAGTGCGCGAGGAGCGCCGACGCGTTGCGAAAGATGTCGGGCGGGCGCTGCACGGGCCAGAGGGGCGGGGGCTCGAGGGAGGCGTGGAGAGGGGGTGGGGTCGGCGGGTCGAGCTCCATTGAGAAGGCGCGTGGTGGGCGCGCGGGGCGGGGAGGTGCGGGAGGGGTGGGGACGAGCGGCGGTGCGGGAGGGAGTGGGGCGCGGCGAGGAGGGGAGGAGCGTCGCCGACGAGGCGTCTTCGGCGACGAGGAGTGCCGCGACTGCTCGGGGCTCAACGGCGGTCGAGGCTCTGGAGCCTGACCGCGCGGCGGCGACCCCGGATTGACTGCCGCAGGCGACAGCCTCTCGAGCAGCCGCCTCGCATCCAAGTCGTCGTCGACGCCCAGCGCCTCGACCTGCTCGATCGTCGCCCTGAGCCGCAGGTTCCGGTCGTCGGTGAGGAGGACGGCCCTCCCCGCGCGCTGCACATGGTACAGCGCCGCGTCGAGCACGAGCGAGTCGTTACTCTCGCCCGGCGGCGGTCCCCTCGACCCGAAGAGCGTCTCGCCCTTGCGCTGCCCGCGGACGATGGCGCTCGCGCGACCGGGCGCCAGCGCGTCGAGGAGCCAGTTGGTCGCTGCGCGCGCGAGGGCCGCGATGCTGCTCTGCGCGCGGACGCCTGTCCCTCTGCGCGTCGGCTCGGCGAGCCGCGAGCTTGCCTTGAGGCCGTCGAGCTCGGCGACGACGACGTGTGGGACGAGGAGGGTCGGGCGGTGCGGCTCGGGGAGGGAAGGGGACGAGGCGAGGTCGACAAAGTCGCGCAGGAGGGCGAGGTGGCCGATGAGGATGTTGGTGTCTGTGTGCGCATCCTAGTGAGCATTCTCGGACCGGGCAGAGAGACAGGAGGGGCGCACCGACGACGACGACGACGACGAGTCCTCCTCCTCCCGGCGGGGCACCCCCGTCGAGCTCCCACGGCAAGTCGAGTTGCATCTGGGCGCAGCCATCCTCTCCACTGCGCAAGCTGCTGACAGCGTCGAGCACGTCCTGCGTCGCGGGCGGCTCGTCTTCGTCCATCCCGACCTCTGCCTCATCAGGGCCGCCCAGCTCGAGCGTCACCGTGACGGGGCCCCGGCCATGGCGCTGCACGTCGAGCGGGGGGATGTACGAGGCTGCGTAGGGCGCCAGCGTGGCTTGGTCGAGCGGAAGAGTGTGCGCTCAGAGGTTGTGGTGGGGGAAGTTGGACGAGGCCTCAGGGGCGGTGCAGCGATCTAAGCCGACGGCTCAGTTTCTCTCGGGCGAGTGCGCGAGACGCAAAGCCCTGCACAAGCTGTACGTTCCGACATCGTCATCGACGCGCTCTACCACCCCCAGTCGTCGTCGTCGGCCCCCTCCCCCTCGCCGTCCTCCTTCTCCTCCCCTCGAGGCTCCTGCGCCTGCGCCTGCGTCTGCGACGCCGCCCTCTTGCGCCTAAACTCCTCCTCCTCCTTCTCCCGCTCGAGCAGCTCGTCGGCGCCAATGAGCCACCCCACCCCAGCCGTCAGCTTGTCGCCCAGCTTGAACCCGAACCCGCCTCCGCCTCCTCCTCCTGCTCGCGCGGTGGCGGGAGCAGCAGGCGCCGGACGGACCGCACGCGGCGGCTCGTCGTCATCGTCGTCGTGGGCGAGGCCCGCAAGCGCCGACGCGAACCGCGACGGCGGCGACGGCGAGCGCGCCGGCCGCGCCTGCCCTGCGGGCGCCCCCAGCTCGGCTCGACGCGGCGCAGTCGGGCTCGCAGCGTCGCCGTGCTCCTTCGTCCGGGCAGCAAACGTCGCCGCCGTCGGCGACCGGGCGAGGTCGCCCTGCGCTCGGCCGCCGCCCGCGTGCGGGCCCTGGAGGAACGCGGCGGCGCGCCGCAGCGTGTACGACGCGGCGGCGGCCGTCTCGCTCGCGAGGTGCTGCACGCCCTG
Source organism: Rhodotorula diobovata (assembly GCA_006352295.1). Lineage (NCBI taxonomy): Eukaryota > Fungi > Basidiomycota > Microbotryomycetes > Sporidiobolales > Sporidiobolaceae > Rhodotorula > Rhodotorula diobovata. The sequence goes on along the minus strand of SOZI01000071.1, from coordinate 4,946 downwards.
AGGTGGTGGTGGTGGTGGTGGTGGTGCGCCGCCATGCGCCGCCCCGCGCGTCGGGCTCGTCGGGGCGTCCGGGGAGGAGGCCGCGCCGCGAGAGGGCGCGCGCGCCGGCGGCGGCTTGTTGTTGTTGTTGTTGTTGTTGGCTGCGGCGGCGGCGGCGAGGAAGTGGCTCACTTTGGCCGCGCCGGCTGCGGCTGCCGAGGCTGCCGCGCGGGCGGCCTCTCCGCCCGACGACGTGAGGCCTCCTCCTCCTCCCGGCGTGCCCGCGCCCCTCCCGCCACTCGAGGACGCGGCCCCGCTTGCCGCGCCGTCCTCTGCGCGCTTGGTGCGGAGCGCGTCCTGCGCGACCTGGCGCTCGAGGACGGTCCACGTCGGGAGGAGGTCCTGGATCCGCTCGGGCGGGCACAGCGTCAGGGCCTGCCCGAGGGCCTCGAGCCGCGCCGCGTCGTCCGCCCACGCGCTCTTGCCCAATGCCAAGCACGCCCGCCACGCATGGTCCGCCGCCGTGTCGGCGTCCCGCCGCGCCTCGTCGCCTCCCTCCTTGCCCTTGCCCTTGTCCGCGAGGCGTGCAGCCGTGCGCCGCAGCGCCTCGACGGCGCGGACGGCGCGGGCGCACTGCTCCGCCGCGAGCGGGTACGCGCCCGCGCCGATGGCCGCGTCGGCGAGCATGGCGAGCGCGCGGACCTCGTCCTTGCCGCCGGGCGGGTAGCCGAGGCCGTGCACGAGCGAGAGGACCATGTCGGGGTGTCGGTGGGCCGAGTCGTTGGACGCGAGGAGGCGCGACACGTACGCGAGGCGGTCTGGGGCGTGGCGCAGCTCGATGGGCGTGAGGGGGATGCCGGGGCGGGAGTCGAGCCGGAAGGAGCACAGCCGCGAGGTCGCTTCGATGAAGGCGCGCTCGCGACGGATCGCGGGCGTCTGTTGCGGCGCGGCGGACAGGCTGCGCACGGGTGGCGAATGCGTGTCAGCGCGGCTCTCTGGGCAGAGAGCGGAGGGAGGGGAGGGAGAGCGGGACGCACCACTCGAGCGCAAGCTTCATGTCCCCCTCGTGCAGGTTGCCCGCCTCTGCATTGTCGTAGAACTCGCGCGACGCGGCGACGACGAGCTCCTCGACGACGTGGGGCTCGAGCGGCGCCTCGACCGACGACGGCTCGAAGAGGGCGCGCGCGAGCGAGAAGCCTGTGCGCCGGGGGGGATCCGAGTCAGCCTCGCTGCGCCCGTCTCGGGCACGAGCACGACCAAGGTAAGAGAGAGAGAGAGGGTCAGAGAGAGAGAGAGACGCACGTCCAGCCCCCAGCAGCCCGCCAAAGAAGATCCTCAGCACCTCGTCCTCGCCCAAGCAGTGCAGCATCCTCCCGAGCCCCCTCTCCCTCCTCCCCTCCTCGTCCTCGTCCCCCAGCCCCTCACCCGCCACGCCCGTCGCCTCGCGCATAAACTCCATCAGCGCGACCCACTCGTCCTCGCCCTCGAACGCGCCCTCCCCCTCGCCCCCCTCCCCTCCCGCCCCCTTCCCCCCCTGCGCCGCCGTCCTCGCAAGCCTCGTCGCGCACGCGCGCTGCGCGCGCTCGTCGCGGTACGCCGCGAGGAACCAGGCGAGGCCCGCGCGGGGCGCGCAGCGGTACCGCGCGAGGAGCTCGAGCTGCGAGAGGTGCAGGTCGAGGGTGTCGAGGGCGGATGCGAGGGCGCGCGGGGGGGAGAGGGACAGGGCGGCGAGGAGGGTCGTGGGCGAGGGGGAGGGGGAGGCGGCGGCGAGGGCGAAGAGGTCCGCGCCTTTGACGTCGTCGTCCCCCGGCCCCGGCAAAGGACCGACCTCTGCGAACGCAGGCAAGCACTCGAACATGGTCCCGCACGCCCTGACGCCCTCGTCGCTCGCCGCCCGGGCGCCACAGCCATACACGGCCGCGAGGACGACCCTCGCGAGGTCGGCGTCGTCCGTCACGATGCGTCGCGCGCGCGGGAGGGTCGGCTTCGAGTGCGAGATGAGGGAGGAGAGGGCCTCGAGGCCGAGCGGGCCGGGGCGGGCGGGCGAGAGGGGGAGGGTGACGAGGAAGGTGTGAAGGAGGTGGGAGGTCGAGCGGGTGGTGGGGGTGGGGGTGGGGTTGGTCGAGGGGGACGGAGCGGCGCGCTCGAGGCGCGACTCGAGGACAGAGAGGTAAGGGAGGACGAGCCGCCTCACCGTGTCGGGGAGGTCGTCCGGCCCGCTCGTCGCCGTGTACGCCCGCACGACCTCGTCCGGCTCCATCTTTCGCCACCTCTCCAAGCTCCACCCCTCCCCCTCCCGCTCCCGCTCTCCCTCCTCCTGCGTCTCCCCGAGTGTCCGCACGGGCCGCTCGTACACGAGCTTGCCCAGCAAGCTGAGCTCCTCGCCCGCCTCGTCGAGGCCCGGGACGCCCCGCGCCGCGCCGTGCTGCGACAGGGCGAGGGCAACGTCGATGAGTCCGAGCGAGGGGGACGCGCAGAGGGCGATGCGGGAGAGGTACCACTCGCGGAGCTGCGGCGGGGTGCGGCGCTCGGGGAGGGGGGCGCCGAGTGAGGAGGAGGCGGCAGGGAAGGGGGAGGGGGAGTGGGAGAGCGAGAGGGAGAGGGACGGCAGCGCCTCTGACCAGTCGAGCTCAGCCCTCCACGGCGCGACGTCGTCCCACATGCGCTCGGCGCCCGTCTCGGGGTCGACGGCGGGGAGCAAGGGGCCCCACGCCTGCGGGTCGACCCACGCGGGGACGGCGTCGACGAGGGCGGCGCGGAGGGGCCACAGGGTCGACGGGTGCAGCGTGCAGAGGAGCGAGAGCTCGGGGAGGGAGGCCGACGAGGCGAGGTGCTGTGCGAGGGGGGCGAGCGGGGTGACGAGGAAGGTGCGGAGCGAGGGGCGCGAGGGGGTGTCGACGGGTGGGGGAGCGGGCGTCGCTGCGTCTCGCTGAGCGTCGGGGTTCGCCAACGCGTCGTGGTCGTCGTCGTCGTCTCCGTCGTGGCTCTCTGATGGGAGGTCGAGGTCGTCGCCCCACCCGGCGTCGTCGTCCTCGTCACCTCGGGCCTCTCCCGCTACGGGCCCCTTCTGCGCGACGCGGGGTGTCGGGGGCTCTGTCGGTGGGTGTGGGGCGTCGGGAGCAAAGAGGGCCTCCCAGGTCGAGACGCGGTCCTCCAAGTCGAGGACGGCCCTCCTCGCGAGGACGGCGGTCCTGGCGTCGTCGTCGCCAGCGGTGACGAGGTGGTCGACGGTGGCCCAGTCGGCGTGAGCTACGGCGTGTGCGAGGGGCGCGTGTGCGGCGATGGCCCTCTCTGCGGCGCGGAGTGCGGCGTCGAGTGCGCGGTGGGCGTGTGCGGGCGAGGGTGGGTCGGTGGCGATGCGGAGGGCGAGGCGGATGGCGAGCGGGTGGTCGTCCGAGAGGGACAGGAGCGGGAGGAGGGCGTCGAGGTGTGGGAGCGAGAGCGAGTGGGCGGGGGACGACGCGAGGGCGTGGTGGGCGAGTGAGGCGAGGAGCGGAGGGTCGAGGGCGAGGGCGTGGGCGTGGCGGATGGCCTGGGCCCAGTGGCCCTCGTGGGCGAGTTGGTAGAGGCGCTCCACTGTGGGCTGTTGACCGGGGCGCGGGGTCTACAGCGGGCGAGAGGTTCAAGCGAGGTGACGGCACCCACCACACGAGATGACACGAGACGAGGGCAAGAGCCTCGGTTAAGAGGAGAGGGGGAGCTCGGGGGGGGTGGGTGCGTCGAGAGAGTGCGTGTGACTTGTGCGAGCTAGTCGACAGTGCGACGCAGTGCTCACGGGTCCAGGCGATGTGGGACGAGCCAGGCGTCGCTCTCGTCTTCCCCACCTCGTCGCTCTTCTCTCTCTCCTCTCGTGGCACTACAGGCTCTCTCTCGAGTCGCTCGATGGCCGACTTGGTGGCGCAGGCACTGTGCCCCGTCGTGCACTGCTTTGCGACCCAGGACGTCGTCACCGCCCTCGAGCGCAACCACCTCGGGTCCCTGTCGCACCTCCTCTCGCCCTTTGTCGCCCTGGACAATGTCCAGCTGAGGCTCCCCTCGACGCTGCACCAGCGCACCGCCCCTCGCTTCCACCTCCACCTCGTAGACCGCACCCTCACCCCCTCGTCCTCTCCCTCTCCCTCTCCCTCTCCCTCGTCGATCACTCACCGCGACGAACTCTTTGTCGACCACCTCGGCCACCTCGTCGCCCACCACGCCCTCGTCTCCGACTCCGACTTGAACCACCCGCCGCCGTACTCGCTCGTGCGCGACGCCGTCCTCTCGCGCCGCGACGACCCCGTCCTCGTCCCCTTCGAGTCCTTCTCGCACCCGCTCGCCGCCCTCGTCGCCCTCTCGACCTCGCACCCCGACCCACTCAACGCCCTCGCTCACCTGTGGGACCTCGTCTCCCCCGCCAACCTCTACAGCACCGACCCCCACTCGGCACGCGACTTTGCCTCGCCCGACATCCTCCGCTTCGTCGTCCTCGTGCACGACCAGGGTGCGGGCGGGGGCCCCGCCGCGTGGGCCGACGCGCAGAGGCTGCACGACACGGTCCAGAAGACGTACGGCGTCCACTCGGCCCTCTTGCCCCTCTTCTCGGCCGCCCCGAACGCCGTCGACCGCTTGCCTCGCGCCGAAGAGGCCCCGGCACTGTGGGCGCACCTCGACGACGCGCGGGAGCGCCCTGAGTCGTACGCTGAGGGCGAAGAGCAGGCCGGCGAGGTCCGCGTCGTCGGGCTCGGGTTCGACGCCGACGCCGACGCCGACGCCGACGACTCGGGCCCTGCCGCCGTTCCTTCCGCCCCGAGCACAAGCACCCGCCCCACTTTCCCGCCGCAGCGCGGCCTCGAGCTCTCCCCCTCAGACCTCACCTCCCTGCGGACCTTCGCGCGCGAATTCGTGCTCCAGTCGCTCGTGCCCTTCCTCGAGCGCCGCGGCGTCCTCCTCCACGAGCAGTGGCAGGCCTCGCGCCGCGGCATCGGCGG
>SOZI01000070.1:53210-93363 GCA_006352295.1 Rhodotorula diobovata | reverse complement strand
AGCCTCCTGTGTACGCTGGTGACAAGGCTGTGCGGCGTGCTCTGCGCAACTCGGCGCCTCCTCGAGAGCCTCAAGCTGACACGCTCTCCTCACTCTGCCTGCTCTCCCGGCTTGCCTCCCTTCTTTCGCAGCTCATGGCACTCGCCTTGTGTGTGTAGAGGTACGCCCTTCTCTCCCTTGCGGCTGTCCTCCCTCAACCCAAGCTGACGCACGTGTCGCGTTGCTGCTCGCCACCTCAACTCGCTCGATGTCCCCCTCTGCTCGTTCTCTCTGGGTGCAGACTTGACAGCTGATCACTGCACTGTGCGTCATTTTTTGCTCAACTAGACGGTAGCATGCCCTCAACGGTGCCATGGTACACGGGGTGGAGGCAAGGCAAGGGGGACTTGAGAGGCACGAAGCGCGGGGAGGCGGTGAGGAGGTGGCAGTGGTGTGGCGCGAGGTTGAGGGGGGGAGTGGGTCGAGCAGTAGTCAACAAGGGATGGAAGAGGGTGGTCCAAGCAGCGGTTGAAGAGCCCCTCTTCGATACCCTGGCTGAACAGAGCTGGAAGCGGGCTGGTCAAAGCAACCCTGCCTGGTGAGAAGTCAAAGTGGGCCTGTTTATGCCCTGTCTGAGCACTGGTCAAAGAGCAGTTGATGAGGGCGCGACCAAGGGGCGGCCAAGGTGGGCGGGGGCCGTCGAACAGGCCTGGTGTAAGCCCCGTGGGCTCACGATGGCAGGACCGCGGAGATACGGGGATCGATGTACGGACGGACGTGATCGATGGACGGACGGACGCCGCGGACGGACGGTCGGAGGGCGCGCGCGCGAGCCAGACCTGGGTTCCTCTCCTCACGCTCACGCACGGAGACGACCCAGGTACACCGCTCTCTGTAGCTCTTGTGCTTCCTTACGCTCACGCACGGAGACGACCCAGGCAACGCACACACCTTGGGCCACTTTTCCAACGTGTCGGGCAAGTGTTAGGACGACCCCCAGTCGCCCTTTCCACTTGCCTGGTCAACCCCGGTTCAATTGCTGGTTGAACCAGGGTGGCCAAACAGCGCCCCTTTGATTGGCACATCGAAGTGGCTTTGATCCAACCTTTGGTGAGCAGTGCTCGAACAGGGATCGAACAGCCCCTCAATTCCGCCCGTCCGCTCCGCTTGACGGTCTCCCTGTACAATGCTTGTATATTTAAACAAAGCAGGCTGAACTTGAGCCAGGGAAACAGCAAAGTCCAGATTCTCTCATGGGAGGGGATAGTTGAGTAGACAAGGAGGAAACACAATGTGTGCAGCCTTTGCTCCCAGAGAGCTGGTTGTGGCTGAAGGTGAGGAGAAGAGGAGGTCCCACCCCAGAGTCCCAAGCTGCCACAGGTCTGGTTCAGCATCTCTTGCAGACAAACCGTCACACCGGTCGGCCTTCTGCGGCGACCCGCTGAGAGGCCTGTGCTGACGTTCGTCAGGCGACAACGTCTCGGCTTGATTAAATGACATATGATGCGTGCTACCACCTGCAAGTTCGCACATAGGCCAGGTGGTGTAGTTGGTTAGCACTGCGGTTTTTGATCGAGATTTACCGCCGACCTGGGTTCGAGTCCCGGCCAGGCCTTTCATTTTTTGCGCCGCCTTCAATGCTGTGAAGGCGGCATCCGACGTCACAAGCTGCGGCGTGTCAGAGCCGGCATAGGGCGACCGTGAGCGCCGATATGTAGGCGAGCTGAGAAGATCGATCAGCAAGGTGGGAAGGTCCGCACATGCTTCGAGCTTCTCGACCCGGCCTTTTCCTCACTGAAGGTGTCATTCTGACCACCTGGGATTGTCTCTGCCCTCAAGAGTCAACACCCTCACTCAGGTCACAACACAGCTTGCAGCCACCAACAACTCCAACTTCTAGCCCCTCTTGCGCCGCTTGCGCCCCCTCAACGCTCCCACCGCTGTCAACCCTCCGGTGCGCACCACGGCCGTGCGCTGAGAGGAGGTCAAAGAGACCTGAGTGCGTGTGTGCTTCTCAGTGAGCTCCTTGCTGCCCTGGGAATATCAGAGCACGAGAAGGCCTTTGGAATATCAAAGCAGACAAGCAGGGATAGGAGCCCGGCCGGCCCTGCACCAGACGAGGCACCGTGCGCGCCCGCAGCGCCTTCTTGCCGCTGTGCCTCATGCGTGCTGCTTGGTGCTCTTTGATCTGGCTCAGTCAGACAGACCTGTACAGAGAGGCGCCCTTGAATGCCCTGCTGTCAGAATCTTTGCATCAGACCAGCAGCGGCCTGCGGTCTCCGAGGTGCTGGAGCACCTCAGACTGCCTGCTGGACCCAGCGTCACAAAGCAATCAGCAGGCTGTGAAAGACTGCCAGAAATCCTCACACTAGAGAGTCAAGAGCGCAGGTCGCTGGGCATGCAAGGAGCTGGCGAGCCACAGAGTGTGAGTTGAGCGTGACGAGCCTCGCGCGAAGCCAGAGAGAGGCCAGTGCGCCTCGCTCGCACCGTGGACTCTCGCAGCTCTCTCTCTGCCACAAAAAGGTGCAGGCTAGGCAAATCACAAACAAAGCGAGATTGCACAGATCATGTCCTCAAGCGCAGGCTACCAAGCACGGTCTCCCTCCTTTCCCCCTCGTCCTGACCACCTCGCTCCTCCGGCGCCAATCAGCTGCCCTGCCGAAGCACGGAGCTCTCTCACATGCCCGTCGTCATGTGCTGCGGGGGCGGGCCGCCGAGCTCCGGGCCGGGGCCCATGCGAGCCGGGCTGCCACCCATGTCGGGAGCGGTCGTCGTCGACGCGCCGGCGCTCGTGATGCGTTGCGCCTGGCTCATGTCGCCGCGGCCGGGCCCGTAGCCACCGTCGAGGTCCGAGGCAACGTCCGTGTACTTGCCCGAGTGCTGCACGGGCAAGCGCGAATGGGTGGGTCAGTGCGTGCGCGCGACGAGGGAGAAGAAAGGAGAGCGAGCAACGCACGAAGCCAAAGCGCGAGTAGTCGAGACCCTCGACTCCGAAGAGGAAGGCGAACAGCCAGCACACCTTGACGAGGAAGTCGAGGACACCGTCCTGCGTGGGTGAACGGCGAGAGAGTCAGGACGACAGCGAGCACGACCGGCCAGCAGGCGCCGCCTCCTTGTCTGACGAGGAGATCTCGACGCACCCAGAACATCTCACTCGAGACAGTGATGACGTTGCTGCCCTGCAAGGAGGGGAGGTGAGGGGCACGGTGAGCACCGTGCAACTCGACGCGCGCGGCGAGAGGCGACGGCAGCACCCACCTCGGCAAGGCCCCAGACGAGCGGCTGGGTAAAAAAGGCAGCGTCAGTGCACGCGAGCAGGCAGAGCGGAGGAGTGCGGGCGTCACGCACGTAGAGGATGAAGAGGAACGACAGGCCCCACGCGTGGCCGATGTGGTTGCGGCGGTACTCGCGGCCGAGCGTCCTCGCCGAACGACCCGCGGGGAAGATGATGCTCCACAGCACGTCTGTGAGGTGAAGGCGTGGTGGAGCAAGTCAGCGAGAGGCCCGCAGGCGACGTGGGCTCGAGGAAGGCGAGGGCACACGCACAGAGGAGCGCCGTGGTCGAGAAGGCGTAGAATGCCCACTTGTACACGGTCGGGATGAGGGCGCCGATGAGGGCACACACGCTGCAGAGGGGCAGGCCCGACGGCTTGGTCAACGGCGGCCGACTCGAGCGAGGAAGGAGGCGGAGGAAGAGACTCACGTCCACAGCACGGTAAAGAAGAGCGCGAGGAAGATGCGCGAGAGGTTGAAGCCCGTGCCGAGGAGGAGCATGAGGACGAGGATCGGCATCGTGAGCGTGTAGCCGACCCACTGCGGCAAGGGACGATGGTGCGAAGAGAGAGGGAGGAGAGGGGCCGGATCAGCTTGCACGCCCGGAGGCCGGCAGCTTCCTCCACGCAGAGGCCAGGAGCACACCTTGGCGTAGAAGATGGACCTCGTCGGCGGGATGGGCGCCCCTCCGGCCACCTGGAACGCGCCGCGCGAGCCCGAACGAATCCACTCGACGGGCACGCTCGCGTAGCCGAGGTTGCTTGCCTGGGCGGCGTAGTGGACGGCCGTAATGGCGAGGACAGCAATGCCGAGGTAGTGGAAGGCGCGGTGGTGGACAGGGCGCGAGTGGGCGAGGCCAAGGAGGACCAGGAGCGACAAGGTAAAGATGCCAAACAGCGCCCACAGCCAGTTGGACCCGGCAGGCGACAGTCCGATGTTGGACTGGACCTGTTTGGGAGCCCAGTCTGTCAGTGGAGGGCTCGGAGGAGGCGGTCTGGGCGCTCCGGACGCACGGGGTTGGTGTCGAGAGACGAGGTGTAGCCCATCTCGAGAAGGCGTTGCTCCGGGGGTAGGAGCTAGTGATCAAGTGAGAGAAGAGGAGAGAGGGGGGCGAGTGAGAGGAAGGAAGGAGAGAGGCGAGAGAGCGAGCGAGGCAAAGCGGGAGAGGGGAGAGGCGCGAGCCCCCTTCCCCCTCCCCCCCCCCACCTCCCTCCCAACTTGGCTCGCTGCTCCCTCACCTCCTCCTCCTCGTCCCGCTCAATCGGGCTACTCAGAGCCACTCGTCACGGGTCCTGCCAGCGCGTCCACATGCTCGGAACCGGGCGCGAGGCCGCGCGACAGTGGCCCTCTCCTGTCTTCCGTCCCCCGCCCGATGACGGCCCGCTGCGGGCGACGAGGTGCGTGCGCCCCGCCCGCGGCCTCACCTCGCAAGCAACCGCCCTCCCGCCCCTCCCCTCTCAGGAAGAGGCACACGCACCACGAGCTCGCAGAGAAGACAAGGCCGAGGACGGGACACAGCACTTGGAAGCACGCCGCAGCAGGATGAGGCTGGTCGGGCCGCGATCGACCGACGCGGGAGAGAGGGCGACTCGCACCGCGGGAAGCGGCGGCCCTCGGCGAAGGACAACCACTGGGCTCGACGAGTGTGTAGGGACTTCTCTGCGCCGTGTCAGGTGTCAATGGGAGCACACTTGCGTCAGCTCCGCGGCGCAACGGGGCCAAGCGGGGTCAGGGAGAGTTTCGCGAGCGGGCGCACCTCGACGTCATGGGGGCGACTCAGAGTGGGCATGCAAGGCGCACGTCAGCCTGGCTGCACGTTTCGAGTCGCAAGCTGTGGTCAGACGAGCTGGGACGAGGGCGCTGGGGCAGGGAGAGGCGCCGGTTGCGAGCCAGGTGGGGAAAGTCGAGCGTCTCGAGCTCGCTCGCGCTTGTCACCCAGAGGAAGAGGGGGAAGAGGGGGGGGTGCAAATCTAAGTTGCAGCGCGCGATAAAGACAACAAGCAGACGACACGACACGTCAAGAGAGAACCCCGCGCCCTCACTGCTTCGCCCTCTTTCCCCCAGCAGCGCCCGTCGCCGCAGCCGCGTTCCCGGGGCGCTTCCCCTTGCCCTTCACCCTCGGGGACAGCGGCGCGCCGCCGGTCGCCGCAGACGGCAGCTTCTCCGCGGTGCCCTCGCCGCCCGCAGCCGGCGCTGCGCCGAGCCTCCTCAGCGCCTCGAGCTCGTCGCCCGCCCCGCGCTGAAAGCTCGCGAGGAGGTCGCCCTGGGCCGTCGGGACGTGCCGCGGTGCCAACAGCGTCGGGTTGACGAGCACGGCGTCGGGGATGAGGCTCGCGCGCGTCTCGGTCACGCCTGGCGGGCCGTGGGTCGCGTGGGCGGAGGAGGCGGACAGGGGCGCAACGGAAGAGGCCGAGAGGGACGCGAGCGAGGCGGGTGGGACAGACATGACGGGAGGATGGCGGGAAGTACCCGGGGGACGCGCAACGAGCGGAGGCTTGAACGCTGGAGGCCTGAAGGCGGTCGACCGAGGGCCGGTGGACGTTGCGGGCGCCGAGGCGGAGGGGAAGGATGCCATCGAGCGGGACGACGCAGCCGAGCCCCCCGCTGCCAGGGGCGGCCTGAAGCCCGTCGTCGCTCCGCCGCCACGGCTGTACGTCGCCAGCGCCGAGCGGAAGCCGCCCTCTCCCTCGGGCACCGTCTGCGGCTGCGACTGGGCCTGCTGCGCCGCGATCGCCGCGTTGCTCCACCTCCCCTGACTCTGGCCGTACGCGCTCGCGCCCGACCCGCCGCTGCCGTACCGCCCCTGCGAGCCGAAGCCAAAGCCGCCATACCGCCCGCTGCTGCTGCCGCCCGAGCTGCCGAACGTGCTGTAGTTGCGCGAGCCGGCCGGCGCGACTTGCGACGCGTCAAAGATGGGTGGCTCGACCGGCATAGTTGCCAAGCTGCGCGTTCGAGCGCCGATGCCTCCCGTCAGCCGACGCGGACCGTGGAGGGAGAGAACGCGAGAAAGCCCGCACTACTCGTCGATCATGCGCTTGGCCGTCTCCTCGTTCGGTGCCGGCCTCCCCAGCACCTTGGACATCTCCTCGCGCGTCTTCTGCGTCACCTTCTGCAGCTTCTTGACGAACAGGGTCGGGTACGTCGTCGATGCGGTCTGGAGGAACGGCGAGAGCTTCTTCTGCTTCATCTCGGCTGCGCGGCGGGGTGTCAGTGAGTATGCACAGGGTGGGAGCGGAGACCAGGAGCGGGAAAACGCACAGCCTGCCATGCGCGCGTTGGCGTGCGAGAGGAAGCAGAAGCCCTGTGCGCGCGTGATCGCAACGTACAGCAGGCGCCTGGACATCGCCCAATCTCGGGTCAGCTCTCCGACTCCCTCAGCACGGCTCGAGTTGGAGAGAGAGAGAGGGAGAGAAAAGACGAAGCACCTCTCCTCGTCGATCTCGCTGGCCTCGCTCGCGCGAAAGAACGGGTACGTGCCGTCCTCGCACGCGGGGACGAACACGACGGGCCACTCGAGCCCCTTTGCGGCGTGGCACGTCGAGATGGTGACCTTCTGCTCGGCCCCTTGCCCACGTGTCGCGCAGTCAGCGGAGCCGCCCGGCGAGGGAGGGAAGGGGGGAGCGCACCTCGAGCTTTGCGTCGCTCTTTGCGTCCTGGGTCTCGGTGTCTGTCGCGAGCATGGACGTGGCGAGGAAGACCTCGAGCGGGGTCGCGGGGCTGTCGTTGGCGGCCTGGGCGGCGAGTCTGCGACGGACGGATGGGCGGAGCGTCAGGTCGGTGCTGCACTCGTCGAGCGCGAAGAGGCGGAGACGACGTACGGCGCGTCAGTCTCGCCCGTTTTCGGCTTGACATCCCCTCCCTCTCTCTTGGTCGTGCGCTTGGGCTCGGTCTCGGGCTCGACGATGATGATGTCGTCGTCGTCGCTGTCGTCCCCTCCCGCGCTGCGCTCCCCGCCACTGACAAACGCCACCGTGCTCGCCGTCGCGGGGATGGTCACCTCCTCGAACTGCGAGTCGGCTTCGGCGGGGTCGGGCGCCGCGGCGGTGAAGAGGTCCGCGGTGGTGGGGTTCTCGTCGGCGACGACGGTCGCGTAGGCCTGTGCGCCGGCGGAGGAGAGGTACGTTCGGTCAGCCACGCGAGGGGCGGACGAAAAGGAGGGGAGCGGGCGAAGGGAAGCACCTTGAGCTCCTCGATGTTCTCCCACCGCTCGGCCGCGTCGGGCGTGTGCGCCTTCTCGAGGTACTGCCTGTACCCGACCCGCTCGCACACGAGGTCGATCAAGCTCGCCACGTCGGCGCCCTGGAGGACCCCCGACCCAGCGAAGAGGGTCAGTCGGTGCGCCGCGACCGAGCGGAGAGAGAGAGCGCAGCGCACCTCGTCGGCCTTCTTCCTCGCGTCCGTCACGAGCTCCACAAGCTGCTTGACCCCCCTCCGCTGCGCGACCGTCACCGGCACGGTCCCCCTCCCCTGCGCGAGCCCGACGCAGACGCTCCACGCGCTCTGCTTGTGGTCCGCCGCGCGCTGGACCACGTCGCGCTGCGTCTTGTCGCCGATGCCGCGCCGCGGGGTGTTGAGCACGCGGAGGAGCGCGGGGGTGTAGGACGGGTTCGAGATGAGCTGCAGGTACGAGAGGAGGTCCTTGACCCTGGGGGGTGCGGGGTGCGCAGAGGCGTGCGGGGTCGTGTCAGTCGCGCAGCGGCGGCCAACGAGGAGGGAGGAGTGGGAGCGACCCACTCTGTGCGCTCGAAGAACTTGTGCCCGCCGACCATGCGACTCGGCACGCCCGCCTTCTGCAGCGCGACCTCGACGTTGCGCGACAAGGCGCCGTACCTCAGCAGGACGGCAAAGTCGTTGAAGCCGACGAGCCCTCCCAAGTGCGCGACGAGGTGCCGGATCGTCGAGGCGATGAAGGTGGCTTCGTCGGGGGCGGAGGGCGCCGGGTGCAGGACGACGGACGAGCCGGTTGGGTGCGAGGTCGTGAGCGACTTGGGGATGCGCTTGGTGTCTGGGTGCGATTTCCAAGTGAGCGCGCGCGGGGAAAGGGGGAAGAGGAAGCAGCAGCAGCGCACCTTGTCGCACGACGGCGAGCGCCGCGCCCAGGACGGCGCCCGTCGAGCGGTAGTTCTGCTCGAGGAAGATCTGCTTGACCGGGTGGAACTCTGCGCGGGGGCGAAGCATGGCGTAGGTCAGGCAGGCTGCGTCTGGTTCGGCTCGCAGCCGAGAATGGGCGCAGCTGAGCGGGACGGAGGAGGAAGGACCACGCACCCTTGAGCATCTTCTCGAGGTTCTCAATCTCGGCGTTCCTCCACCCATAGACTGCGTGGCGCGACCCTCCCCGCGCGTCAGCAGCCACATAAGATACAGGAGGGCAGGGGCAGAAGAAGAGGAGGGACGCACTCGACTGGTCCGGGTCGCCGACGACGGTGAGCGACCCCGACGCGGCCGCAATGAGCTTGACGAGCTCGTACTGGACGTTGTTGGTGTCCTGGAACTGCGAGTGTGCACAGGGGCCGCCCCGCGAGACGCGTCAGAGCTCCGCGTCCGTGCGTAGAAGGCCGTGCGGCGCAGAGCAGGGGAGAGGGAAGGGTGGGGTCGGGCGCACCTCGTCGATCAGGACGGACTCGATCTTGGCCACCACGCGCGGGTGCTTGTGGAAGAGCTGGTACCTGCACGGGTGCAGAATTGGAGCCCGCGTGAGTCGGCAGTCGCAGCGTCGCGCGGGCGGGAGGGGCTCACCCGCGCAGGAGGAGGTCGTCAAAGTCGAGCGCGTTGGCGTTCTCAAGTTCCGACTCGTACGCCCTGCGTTGACGCACGGGGGTATACGACCTCGTCAGCTTCCGCCAGCAGCGCAGAACCCACGAGGACAGGACCACCCGCGCAGAGGGACGGACGCACTCGAACATCCTCGCGATCCACTCGACCTTGTCCGGGTCCGGGTGGTTGGCGTTGTCTGCGCGGTAGTCCTCGGGGCTCATCCTGCGGCTCTTGCAGCGCGAGATGGCCTCGAGCCAGGTCGGGGGCTTCATCTCGCGGCGGAGGTTGTCGGGGAGGTTGTCGGCGAAGCGGGTCAGGAGGCGCTTGATGATGGCGAGGCTGGACAGGGGTGCGGTGGTTAGCATGTTGAGAGGGAGTGAGTCGAGAGGAGAGCGATGCACCAGTCGTCGCGGTCCGTGATGAGAAAATTGGGAGCCAGGTTGAGCAGCTTGGCGTACTTGCGCAGGTCTTCAGTGGCGGTTCACGCGGCGTCAGCTTCATTCGTTCATGGAGGGACGGACCAAGCTGTCAAGGAGACGTACAGCGGACGCAGACGCTGCGCAGCGACGCAGGCGAGGGCGAGGGTCAGCTTGAGCGAGAGAGAGAGAGAGAGCGAGAGCCGGTGGAAGGAAAGGGACGAGGCGCACGAGTGAAAGGTGCCCATGACGACCTTGTCGACCGTGTGGTGACCGACAATCTTGGCGAGGCGGACCTTCATCTCGTTGGCGGCCTTGTTGGTAAAGGTGACGACGACGAGGTGTTCGGGCGGGATGCGGGCGACCTGGACCAAGTGGGCGACGCGGGTGGTCAGGACGGCCGTCTTGCCGCTGCCTGGCCCTGCGTGGACTGCGAGTGCGCCCTCGTGCGAGGCCGTGACGGCGTCTCGCTGTTGCGGGTTGAGCCGCGGGAGGTAGTCGCTCGGCGACTGGTGGTCAAACCCGAGCGTCGACTGCTTCAAGGGCGGCGGTGGTGGTTTGTTCGAGGTGGCCGTCTGTGGGGTCACTCGAGAGTACTCGGAGTCGCTCAAGTCGTCGGGCGGTTCCATGGCGACGCGGTTCAACGAGCGACGACCTCAGAGGGCTCGAGGTCAACGCGGGTCGCGGGTGATGTCGTCGGTGAGCCGAGTCGGCGAGTGGTGAGAGTGTGCCTGGGTGTCTAGTCTCTGACTTCCCACCCCCCCTGTGAGATGCGATGAACCGTCGAGGTCGACGCCAGATTCTAGAGACGCGTCCCGGTCTGACGTCTGGCTGCGAACGCGTCTCGCTGCTTCAACTCGCTCGTCTGCGGTGCCTGCGGTGCAGCGCCTGTGAAGGACGGCACAGACCGGACCGCCTCGAGACTCCAACACGCGGGCTCCCGCGGCGGCCGCACTCGGGGCCACCGTCCCTCGGACCTCATCAGCTCTGATCAGCTCGCCGTGGCCCTCTTGTCGACTCGAGGGACGCGCCGTTCAGTTCGCCTGTCCAGACACGCAGACTGCTCCTGCCCGCGTCGTGTCCCCTGCCGACCCCTCCCTCCCGCGCAACCCGACCCGCCCCCCGACGGTCCCGTCCTTCCCGCCGCGACCACACCCATGCAGCGCCTTCCTCTCTCGTCGCCCTGCTTGTGAGCCCTGCACGCCCACACCAGTCGCACCCTGATCCTCGACAGGCCTGCGCGCTCGCTCCCTCGCAGCTCGCTCCTCAGCGCCGCTTGCACGCGGCTGGCCCACCCTGCATCATGCTCCGCTCGCGCGCTGGTCGCGCTCCTCGGCTCCTGTGCGCCGTGCTGACCCTCATGTCCCTCGCTACACCCTCGAGCGCCGCCTTTCTCCAGATCCACGACGCCAAGCACTGGTTCGCGTTTGGTGCGCCCCCCTCCCTGTTTCGCCCCATTCGCGGCAGTCTATCGAGCTGACCCGCCCGGCCCCGGCGAGAAACACAGGCGACAGCTGGACCGCAGACGGCTTCAACGCTACGATCGGGCTCGGCGCGGCGCAGCAGTCTCTCCGGACGAGCGCCGGCGGCAAGAGTGCGTTCCTCCTCTTCTCTCTCGCTCTCTCACGCGCCATCCTCTGAAGCACGCCCCGCGGCTCTACAGCCTGGCTGGACGAGATCACCTTTTCGTCGACCTTTCCCGCGCTGCGCTCGTCGCACTACAACTTTGCTTTGGGAGGCGCGTCTGCCTGGCCCGAGGTGCGCTGCGAAGGCTTCCCCAACCTCAGCTTCCCGGACCAGGTCGACTGGTTCGTCGGCAACGTGAGTGACACGATGCGGAGGGACAAGCCAGGGTGGGAGGGCGCGTCGTCCATCTTTAGTGAGTGACGGTCCCCCCCCCCAGAACGGCGGCGGTAATAGGGCTGACCAACGGGACGCACATCGCGGGGACACAGGCGTATTCCTCGGCATCAACGACATCAACCTGCAGACGGCGTGGGGCCACCCGATCACGGACGTGCTCGACCCGACGTTCGAGGCCTACGACGACTCGATTGCGCGCCTGTATGACGCCGGAGGTGGCGTCCCTCTCCTCTCCTTCCTTTCCCGCGCGACGCGCGCTGACCCCGTTCCCCCNCCCACCCGCCCCGACTCCCAGCCCGCTTCTTCCTCCTCCTCAACGTCCCCTCGTTCGACCGCGCGCCCGTCGCCGAGCTCGTCGCCTCTTCCTCGCCGGGCGACGCCGCCCGCCCGCCGATGAACGAGTCGATCCGGGCGTGGAACGCGCGCTTGGCACAGTACGCGGCCGAGCTGCCGGGACGGTACCCTGGGGCCGAGGTCGAGCTGTACGACACGGCGACCTGGCTTGACGAGGTGCGGTGCCCTCGTCTCCTTCCCTCTCCAGTGTCGACGCAGGACTGACGCTACCCCAATGCCCCAATGCGGACAGACACTCGACAGGATCGAGGCTTCTGGGGCACTCATCACCGACTCGTGGTGCGAGGCGTACCAGCCCGTGTCGTGGCGACTGTGGCCCGACGTCCCAGAGGACTATGCCGACCCGGCCTGTCCCGCACCGGTGCGTCCTCTCGACTCTCCTCTCTGCCTCGTACGCGGACTGACCAGTGCGCGAGCCGCGCACACTCAGCTCAAGCAGTACGCCTGGATCGACGGGTCGCACCCTTCCTGGCCCTTGCACCGTCTCCTAGCTTTCGGTGCGCCCTCCCCTCTGACCTCTCTCCCTCCCCCTCGATACTCCACTCACCCTCCCCCCTCGCCACGCGACTCACCCTCCCGCCGCACACCCGCCCGCACAGACGTCGTCCGCAAGCTGTCGACCCCCGCACACGGGCACACGTTCCGCCGCCGGGCGGGGCACTTGGGGCCTGTGCTCGAGGGGCGGTCGGGGGCGCGCCATGGCGCCGCGAGGGGGTGGTGGGCGCGGCGGGGGGGAGTGCACGGGGGCAGGGGGAGGGGGAGGAGGGGAGGCGGGAGGAAGGTTCCCAAGGGGAGGCTGTTTGGGTGAGGTCGCGGGGCAGGGACTGCCGGGGAGGGCGAGAGGGCCGATGGGCGTGTCGCGACGACTCGGTGCGCTTGCAGCTCTAGTGGAAGCGGTGTGCGGCGAGAGACCTACGAGGGCCGGCTGAGTGCGAGCATGCGCATGTTGTCCTCCCGCACGCAGGCGCTCCTCGGCCCTCTTCTCGTGCGTCTTGAGCGTAGTCGGCTGCGCAGAGGTATGTCCTCTGTGCACTGTAGTGCGTTCCGTCCTGTCCCGCTCACTCTCAGCTGCATCTCCGCTCGCCTCGCCGAGCTGAGCTCGAGCTCGTCCTCCTCAGGTCCGGTCAAACGGCTGTTGCAGCCCCAGCAACGCTGCCGCTCGCAGCGACTCTCTGCCGACCAAGACGAGTCTACGTCTGCTGGCTCGACTCTCGACCTCCGTCTTCGCCCGCGCCGGCCAACCCCGGCCTGCGCCAACCCCGCCTTTACGGCACGCCGTCGCCTGCGCTTCCAACAGCGTTGCGATCGGACCCCGCTCACCCGCCCTACCGAGCTCCGGTCCACCACCTTCTCCGCGCGTCGCCCTTTGACTTTGTCCTGGGGGGAAAAGCACGCAACGGATGGCGCAATCGCCGGAGCTGGCGAGCTGGCTGCCTTGGCGCGCGCACACAGCGCTGTGGGTTCTCTCCTTCGCGGTTCCTTGTCTCCTTGCGACTCCCCCACACCTTCAAGTCGAAGCCTAGACGACCATGAGCGCCGGATCGACCACCACCGCTGAGCAGGCTCCCTCTGGCGCTGCTGTGCGCTCGAGGGCTGCTGCCGTGTACCGCGGCGTCGCTTGGCAGATCCTCTGCGTCGGCGTGATCAGCCTCCTCGCACCGGGACTGTGGAACGGCGCCCAGTCGCTCGGGGCCGGCGGCGCGCTCGAGCCTTACTTGGTGCGTGGCGTCGACGGCGACTCTCGTCTGCGTGCGGGCCGGGGCGTGACACTAGGCCGGCGCGTGACACTGACGAGCGAGGTCTCGCGACAGGTGAATGCGGGCAACTCGATCGTCTTTTCGCTCATGGGACTGGGTGCGCCCTCCTCCTCCTCGCGTGACTCCAACGTCTCGCCGTGACCTGACCCTCGCATTCCCCCGTGTCAGGCTGCATTCTCGCACCCGTCCTTGTCAACAAGCTCGGTGTCAAGGTGACGCTCATCTTGGGCTCGCTCGGCTGGTCCATTTACACTGCCAGCCTCTGTGCGTCCTCCCTCGTCTCTCTGCGCGTCCTCCGGCACGGTGGAGTCTGACCGCCTGCTCGCTCCAACAGATCAGAACAACCGCTACGGCACAGAGTGGTTCGTTATTTTCGGCGCCGTCATTTGTGCGTGTCGCGCTTGTTGTCCGTTCGTCCTCCTCCGCGCTTGCGCTCACGATGTCGCTTCCTCTCCGTCCCAGGCGGCATTTCGGCCGGCTTCTACTGGGCTTCTGAGGGGTAAGTCCCAGAGCGAACCTCGTACGAGGACAAGAGACTGATGCTTGCGGGGCACGCAGCGCTATCCTCCTGAGCTACCCCGAGCCGCATCGTCGCGGTCGCATGCTCGCGGTCTGGCTCTTTTTCAAGAATTCGGGCCAGTGCGCTTCCCCTCTTCCCCTGAATTGTGAGGACTGGGCTGATCTTGCGGCCCGCAGGATCATCGCAGGCGCGATCAACCTCGGAACCAACATCCACCGCTCGAAGGGCGGCAAGGGTCAGCTCTCTTCTCGCCTTGGCGCAGAGCATCGTTGGCGCTGACGATCTCACACCCACACACAGTCAACTACAAGACCCTGATCTCGTTCATCGCGCTCCAGGTCTTTGCCGTCCCCGTCGCCTTCCTTGTCTCTGGGCCCGAGAAGGTCAAGCGCTCGGACGGATCGCGCATCACGCTGCCGAATCAGACGTCAACGAAGGAGCAGTTCCGCCTCTTGTGGCAGACCGTCTCGACCAAAAAGATTGGCATGCTGCTCCCCATCTTTTTCGTGCGTCTCGCGCTCCTCGCAGCCCTCGACGTCGACGGCGCAGCTGACGTTGTCTTCCTCTTTAGGCGTCCTGGTTGTACGTCATCTGCACGGTCATTCCCTCTCCGTCTGACCTCAGCGCTGACCTCCCCGTCCGGCCGCGCAGCTACTGGGGCCTCGCCTCGTCGCACCTCACCCTGTACTACTCGGTCCGGGCGCGCGCCCTCGCGTCGTTCCTCTCGGCAATCTGCGGCGTCGTCATGACGACCCTCCTCGGCTTCTTCCTCGACAATCAGCGCGTGGCCCTCGTCACGCGCGTGCGCGCAGGCGGGGCGGCCGTCTTGACGCTCTTTGCCGGGATGCTCGTCTGGGCTCTCGTGATCCAACACGATTTTGAGGCACACAGCGTGTGTCCTGAACTCTCTGCGTCCTGCACTACCGCGTCCGGGCCCGAGGGCGATCTGCTGCCGGGCCCCGCACTGACACCTTTGCCTCGCTTCGACAGCCGGGCAAGCTCGACTGGACGTCGCCAGGCTTTGGCCGCGGTTTTGGCATGTACGTCATGCTCAACGCCGCCGGCAACACGCTGCAGAACTACCTCGTGCGTCTTCGCTCCTTTGATCGTCACTCTCCCGCTTGCCCGCCCTTGCGCCCGCTGCGTCTCTTCAAGCGAGCACGCTCGCCCGAGCCGTGGCCACGCTCTTCACGCACTGACACCTGTCGTCTCATACCCTCACAGTACTGGATCATGTCCCTTCTCGCCGCAGGCGACGTCTCGACCGCGACGCGCTACGCCGGCCTCCTGCGGGGCATCGAATCCTGGGGCCAGTGCGCCGCGTTCGGGATCAACTCGAGCAAGTTCTCGCTCCTGTACACGGTCGTCATCAACCTCGTCTTCTACGTCGTGAGCTTGCCGTTTGCGCTCGTGACGCTGAGCAAGGTCGGCGTCGTCGAGGGCTATGGCGCGCCGGCGGACGAGGCGGACGAGGCGGACGAGGGGACGGCGGAGCGGGAGCGCACGTCTTCGTCAGAAGATGCGGCGAGCGTCGACGAAGAGAAGAAGGCAGAGGAGGTCTGAGGAGGAGGAGGCTCTGTTTCGGTCATCTCTTGGTCTGTCGGTCGCGGCCCAATGTCATCAGTGTCGCTGTTCGTCACGTGTCCAGCCCCTCGTCAGCAAAAGCGAGAGAGACAACAAGCGACTTGGATTGCTCATGCATGCACGTCACCCCCCAGCGTCCTCAAGCTCCTCCGTCCAGTCTCCCCAGGCCGTCCGCCCCCTCTCCCTCGTCTCAACAGCCTCGTCTTCACGGGCCTACGCGCTCTCCCTCCTGGCCCTCTTCACCGCCCGCTCCTCAGACCACCACTCCCCCTCCCCGATCCCCTCGGGCCACCCGTCCCTCCCATCCTCGCCTCCGCCGCCGCCCGCCGCCCCGCCCCCTCCCCCGACGCTCAAGCTGCGCTTCCTCGCCTCCCCGACCGCTCCCCCGTCCGCACCGTCAACGCCCAGTCCCAACCCCAGCGCCGAGACAGACGGCGCCCCCACCGTCGCGAGCGCAATCGGCGCAGGGCGCACGAGTCCCGCGCCGTCGGCTCCGCCGACGAACGGCACGGAGGCGCGGCGCAGCTCGTGTGGATGCGAATGCGAGTGCGGGGGCGAGGAGGCCGAGGGGGGCGCAGTCCCCACGCCGGAGCCGGAGGCGGCCAAGCCCGCGTGCGACGGGGCTTGGACGTGCACGTGCACGGAGAGTTGGCCCCGCGCGTCCATCTGCGAGTCGATGACGGGTACCTGCTGCTGCTGCTGTAGCTGGCGAGAAGCGGGCACGGGGAGGGCGCTCGTCCCCGACACGGGCGACTCCCTCGACGGGAAGGGCGGCGCGGCGCGCCCGAGCCCCTGCGCTTTGTGAGGCTGGGGCTGGGGCTGGACCGGGAGGTGCAGTGGGCCAGGCGGCGGCTTGTGCGAGTCGCGCCGCATGGTGGCCGCAATGGCGGGGTTGCTGACGTCGAGCTCGGCCTGGAGGACGTCGGTGAGGCGTTGGAGGATCTGGGTGAGCGCGGGCGCGACGCTGTCGGGCCCTGGGCGCGCGCGTGGCGGCGCGTCAGGAACCACACATCGGAGCGAGCGAGTAGGTAAGGAACTAACAGTAGGTAAGGAACTAACACGCACAATTCAGCGGCGAGGGCGCCCTGTGCGCGAGCAGCTGCTCCCACCTCTCGCGCGTCTCTTTCTCAGACCGGCCCCACGGGCGCCCCTGCCCGAGCCCGAGCATGTAGACGCGCCGCACGAGCGCGACGATCTTGGTCCAGGTGGTTGGGCCGAGAGGGGGTGTCGCCATCGAGGCGAGGAGGGCCGCGTCTTCGTCGAGGGACCAGGGGGCGGGAGAGGGGACGGTCGACGGCTGAAGGAAAGACGAGGCAGAGAGAGCAGCGACTGTGGACGAGAGGTCGTGAGTGGTCAACTCTCGTCCGAGCTGCTGCGTGACAGGACTCGCCGGCCGGGTTGTACAGGCTGGGTCTCTGCGGCGACGTCGTCCCCACCAGGCTCTGCAAATCCTCCGGCTTGAACGTCAGCCCACCGAGCCAGGGGAGCACACCCTGTCCCAGGTCCTCCTGCTCGCTCGCCGTGTTCACTCGCGTGACCGCGTCGACGCTCACGTCCTCCTCGTCGACCTTGAGGTCCTCCTCCTGCCCCGCGCGCCTCGGCTCGTCGCGCTCGCGCTCCGTCCTCTCGCGCACGAGCTGCGCGTACCTCACCTTGAGCGCCGCCGTCGAGCGGTCGCGCGCGTCGCCGTTTAGGAGCCCGCGGAGGCGCTCCCACGAGGCGCTCGGGCCGGCGTCGCCGCCCACGCGGAGGACCTCGTCGTGCTCGGCCCTGGTCCAGCGGCCTTTGCGGTGCGTCGAGGGCGCTTGTGTGAGTGTGATGGGCGTGGTGCGCGGGGTAGACGCGGACGAGGGGGCGCGGGTGCGGGGAGGAGAAGCGGGCGGGGAGGACGACGCGGCCGACGAGGGAGCTGTCGCGCGAGCGTGTCCGGTGCCGGAGCAAGGTCAGCGAGCGCTTAGAGGGCTGGGATGATGAGCGGGAACGTACAGGAGGCAACGTCGGCTGGGTCAGGGTTGCAGGAAGTCATGGTTGTGGGGAGAGCTCGCGCGGGTGCGGGTCCTCAGGCAGGGCAGAGGTAGCAGGTGCTGTGGTGCCACCGTGAGAGCCTGTGTGTCCCCTGAGCGTGTCGAGAGGGAGAGGCAGAGGACAGAGAGGAGAGGAGAGGTGCACTGTCCGCGGACGCGGGGGGGGCGGGAGACTCCCGACAGGAGTCGCGTCGCGCTAGAGCGAGAGGTCTGTGCGGCCCACTTTGCGCATCTCCCAGGCACAGGTACCTCGTGAAGCCCACAGAGGCAATGTGTGAACGCGTCCTCTCGCTCAGCAAGCGCCAGCCAGAGCGCTGAGGCGCCGCAGCGCACCCAGTCTGGGCCTTTGCGGCCGCTCGACAACCGCCGAAAGTTGCACCTGCGTGTCTGGTGGTGCCGAGCGTCTCTAGCGCGCCCGGAGCTCAAGAGCGAGTGCGCGACACCACACACCGCAACGGCCGACGAGTCCAGCCGGAGGTGCGCTCAAGGAGGGGCGAGCGGGGACGGGAGGCTCTGGACCAGACGCGCGGCCCGAGCGGCGGTTGACATCTGGCCCAAACAGGTCATTGGGCATGCGTAGTTCAGCTCCTGCTGTCCCTCGGGGAGCTCGACTGGCCCGTTGGGGCCCACAGAGAGCGGCATGAGCCCGGCAGGGGCAACAGCTCGGCGAGGGTTGTTGGAGACGGCGCAAGCGCGCCGTACGAGGGCGCTATCCTGCAGAAATGACCCGTATGGACAGCTCGTCGACTGTGCAGGGTCGCACAGAGTAAAGGGACAGGCGTAGCGAGGGCGGAATTCGGAGGGAGAGCTTGGTCGAGGTCGCGACGAGAGCCGGCCGCCGCTCGCTCGCCCCCTTCTTCCCCTCGTCTCCTTCCTCGGCCCTCGCTGTAAGCCCTGCCCGTTTGCTGTGCAGTGTGCCTCGATCCACTCCCTCTTATTCGCCCGGCACCCGCGACCCGCCCCTCCGCCCCCGCCGCGACTCGGACGAGGCGGTGACCCCCCAGCCCGCCTCGTGCTCAAAACTGCTCGTCCGCCGCGAGTGGACCCGCGCCGCGGCACCAGGGGGAAGCTGGGCGGCTGGATGGCATGGACTGGCTAGTCGGGGTCGACTGGGAGGGGCGCGCGGGCACACACAGTCGCGGTGCGAGTCCCACTTGAGCCAGGACCCTTGTCGAGCTGACCCTCGTCCCTCCTCGTCCCCCCCTTCTCCCCGCCCGCCTCGCTCTTCTCCCCTCGCGCCTGCGTCCCTGTCGTGTGCAGTCAAGGTGCGCCTATCTCCCTGTCGGTGGAGGGGAATTGCTGCCGGATCGCTGACGCGCTGCTTCGCCTCGCCGTCACCCCTCCTTGTGTCCCCCTCACGCTCCTCCTCACCCCGCCAATCCACCACCACCTTCCGACAACTCTCCGCCCTCGTGTGCTGCACCCGCGCCTGCGCACTCTTCTCATCAGATGTCGGCGACTCAGTCCGTCCAGACCTTTGGCAAGAAGAAGACCGCCACCGCCGTGGCTCTGGCCAAGGTGCGTTGGTTTGTCGCTCTCTTGGGGGGTACGATGTGGGGGGCGGCCAGAGCTCTGGGCTTGCGCAGGGGGTGCGGGGATCATAGTGCTGACTCGGGAACGAACAACGCGTCCGGTTCGCCGCTCGGCAGGAGGGCAAGGGCCTCATCAAGGTCAACGGTGTCCCCCTGAGCCTCTACGGCTCCCCCATCCTCCGGGGCAAGCTCTACGAGCCGGTCCTCCTCCTCCAGTCGTTCACCTCGTCGACGACCTCGCTCGCGTCGCCCCTCTCGCGCATGGACATCCGCCTCCGCGTCTCGGGCGGTGGACACACGTCGCAGCTGTACGCCCTCCGCCAGGCCATCGCCAAGGCGGTCGTTGCGTACGTCGCCAAGTACGAGGATGCCGCGTCGGCGCTCGAGGTCCGCAAGGTCCTCGTCGCGTACGACCGCTCGCTCCTCGTCGCTGACCCGCGTCGCTGCGAGCCGAAGAAGTTCGGCAAGTCTCATCCCAAGGTCGTCCGAGCACGTTCAGGGCGTCGTTACTGACTCTCTCTTGACCCACAGGCGGCAAGGGTGCGCGCTCGCGCTACCAGAAGTCGTGCGTTGACTGTCCTCGTCCTCGTCGGCAAGGACGGGCCCGACCGCTGATCCTCTTCTTCCCTTCCTCTCTCTCTTACCTCGTGCAGGTACCGTTAAGCGGGCCTGCGTCGGTGGATTGTCGTCGTGGACTCCTAGCGGCGTCATCTGTGTGGTGCAACCCTCTTTCCTGGCACTCGAGGTCCGAGAGCGGCGCTCGAGCCTGTCCCGCTCCTGCTCCTCGCTTTCGCTGAGAGAGCTTCTGCACTCGCTCGTCCGTCTCCCTCCCTCTTTCGCTCGTCGTGCTCGCTGCGCCGAGGGTGCTCGTCGTGCTGCGCCTCCTCGTGCTCGATCGGACCTCGTACTCCGCTGGCTGTCCCGCTTCCTGACTCTCTCGCTCGACAGGAACGCAAGCGTAACGAGAGCGTGTTGCAAAACGTGATAGAAAGGGTCGCTCAGGCGAGGATCTTCTTCATGAGGGCGCGCAGGCCCTCAGTCTGGCCCTCGTAGTGCCGGACCGGCTCCCGCACGCGGCCGTGCATCGAGTCGGCGGTCCACTCCCAGTCACCAAACCTCTCCTCCTTGCTGCGCCCCTTGCGCTTGCGCAGCTGGACAGGCGAGCCGTCGAGGCGCGCGACCTTGAACAGCGGCTCGTCGTCACCGCCGTCCGCCTTGACCCATACGCCCTGGGCGTCGCCTGCGTCGTCGAGGTCGGCGAGCGAGATGGCGACGCGGCCGGCGATGGCCTCGCCGTCCTGCGCGAGGACGATGCGCGCCTCGTGGACGTACTTCTTGGCGGTGCTCGTCGGGCACGGTCGGATCTCGGTCCTCGGTGCGCCCTTTCCTCCTCCTTCGCCTGTCCCGCATCGGCCTGACACATTCCTCGAGCAGGGCATTGGTACGAGCCGCAGATCGAGGCAAGCTCCGTCGACTGGACCTTTTCGCGTAGCTCGTCCACCTGCAGTGCCTTTTCAGCTTGAGCCCCTCTCCCTCCCTCGTCGAGCCGGACCTCGAAAGTGACCGCGAGCGACTGTCGAGAGAGCTGCCGTGTGTCGAGAGCACAAGATAGAGCGAAAGCCGCCGAGAGATTCGACTTTCGACCGCTCGAGGCGACGAGGGGAACGTGCACGACCGTCTCGAGCTCATCCGGCAGCCCCCCGCCTTTGACCCCCCTCTCGGCCTCTCTCTCGCATTCGCCGGCTTTGTGCGAGTCACGTGAGACGCCTAAATGACCCAACTTGGTCCTCTCGCAGATAGTCTGGTCGTACGCGGCGGTCGGTCGGGCGTGTCGGGCGGTGCAGAACGGCTCTCGACTTTGAGCCGGCTCATCTGGATCTTTGTGCGTCCCTCTCGCTCTTCTCCTCCCCCTCAGTACCGCCATCCAGCCCCGGTTTCATCCCTGAGCCGCGCGCTATCGATCCCTTGCCGCGGATAATCGCGCCCTCGACGGCACGGCGTCCTTCTCGACCTCGAGAGCTTCCCGTCGCACCGTTCTGCTGCTTCACTACGGCAGGCGCCGTCGCGACATGTGTTCTTCAGAAAGCTGGCGAGTCACAGAAAGACCATTACGACCGTCCTGGGACTGTCGCCCGTCCCGGTGGCCGACCAAGTCGAGCTGCCGACGACGGACTGTACGAGGCTGCGCCCGTCCTCACGGGAGACCAAGAGCAGCGGACACCCTCTGGTGAGGCCTCCCTGCCCTGCCCTGCCCTCTTCTCTGGTGGTGGTGGTGGTGGACGGACGGGCTGGCATCGGACTGTGCGGCGTGTGTTTCTCCTGGGCACGCCACTGGGTGCTCTGTCCCTCGTCGTCGTCGTCGGGTCCAGAGAGAGAGGGAGAGAGAGAGCTGGAGGGCAGGCTAGGTGCTGTCGCACCCGAGAGAGAGAGAGAGAGAGAGAGAGAGACAGAGAGAGGGGTCCGCGAGGAGTCACACGAGGGGATGGGTGGCGTGGGGGAGTCACTCCCTCTGCTGGTCTCATTTTTCGATGTTATTCGCACAACAGTCCCCATCCCAGCACCACGGAGGTGAAAGGGGCACTCCCAGTGCTGTCGGTCGCCCGCAGCCTCTCTTTTTCAAGTGTGCTGCTCAATTGCCTTTCCCTTGCCATTTCAGCGGGCGTGTTCATTAGAGTACATCGCACTACACAGCAGCGACCGTACAAGGAGGATGCGCGGGGATGAGAGGTGTGGGCGGACCCATCCTCGCGTTCGGGAAGGTCCAGCCGGCGTGAGTGCGTGGCTCGCTTGCGCATGCCCTGCCCTGCTCCTTGAGCGGATTCCGCAATCTGACAGCTCGCTTCTTGCCGTTGTCCCCCTTCAGCAACATGTCAGCCCCTGGCCTTGAGCGTCCGTCACAGGAGCAGCACTGTCTCGCTGCGCTGTAACCTGTCCGCTCGCTCGAGCCACAGCTCCTCTTTGCTTTCAAAACTTCGGTTCTCTCAGCTCCCCCTTTGACCTACAGCGCAAGCCAAAGGCAGGTGCGCACCGCACAGAGGGTCCTGCTGGGCGCCGGCAGCAAAAGAAGAAGGTCTCGCGACGCGAGTTGTTTTGCCTCAAGAGTGGATCGAACACTCGACCTTGTCATTACGAGTGACACGCACTGCCACTGTGCTATTGAGGCCTTGCTTGACTGGCGCCCAGGTCTTATACCTTAAGAATCAAGTACTCCGCGATGGTGTCGAGTGCCCGCTCTGTGGTCCAGACAGCCACGTTGGACAGCCAGCCAGTGTCTGGGCACATCAGCACGGCAGCTGCAACCTATGCAATGTCCCCGTTGAGCCTGCGCCCCGCGGCGGAGCGAGCTGCTCACGCGAGATCGAGGGACGAGGCCTTGCGGACGCGGCGACGCGATTCGGCGAAAATGTGGGCGAAAACGCGTCGAGCCGCGGTCGCGCCTTTTCGGGCGAGGAAGAGAGTCCTCCCCTCTTCTCTCCCTCCCTCCCCTCACCCTCAACCCCCCGGTCTCTTCTCTCCCTCGCTCAACTCCTGGACTCGGACAGGGACCTCGGCTAGACCGCACAGCACACAGCAACCCTCATAGCCCCGCCCGCCATGGTCATGTACATCTACAAGGTGAGCTCTCCCCCTTCCTCCCCTCCTCCTCGACGCGTCGAGTGCTGACCAAGACCCCCTTTCGCCCACCCTGCAGCGCGGTACGCTTCCTTCTGACCTCTATGCAACCCTACTCGCTCCCGCGGACGCGCTTTGAGCGACGCTGACGCGCTCTCCCGCGCCACCCCCCCTCTGCAGATGGCCGTCGCGAGGACGTCGCGTTCGACAAGATGTGCGCGCTCCCTTTGCTTGCAGTCGCGTCTCATGCAGTGCACTGACCTCTCACAACTGTTCATGCAGCACGGCGCGCATCCAGAAGCTCTGCTACGGCCTCGACTCGAACCACGTCGAGCCCATCGAGGTGAGGCGCCCCTCCCGTCTCTCTGCGCACCGCACGGGCTGTGCTGACGCAAAGCGAGCGCGTCCACCCAGATCACCAAGCGTGTCATCAGCGGAGTGTACCAGGGTGTCACGACGGTCGAGCTCGACAACCTCGCCGCCGAGACCGCTGCTTACATGACCACCCGTCACCCCGTACGCCTCGCGAGCTCCCCGTCTCTGCGCGCATCCATCAGAGAGACTGACCCGCTCGCCTATCACACAGGACTATGCCATCCTCGCCGCCCGCATTGCCATCTCGAACCTGCACAAGGAGACCAAGAAGACCTTCTCGGTCGTCATGTCCGACTTGTACCACTACGGTGCGCTGCTTTCACTCGGCTGTGCTCCAGCACACACGAGACAGGACACTGACCTCACACGTTTGTCAAACCCACAGTAAACCCGAAGAACGGTCGCCCGTCGGGCATGATCTCGGACGAGACGTACAAGGCCATCATGGACAACGCCGAGCGCCTCAACAGCGCCGTCATCTACGACCGCGACTTTAGCTACGTGAGTCATCCCCCTCGGTGCTGGCCTCGCTCGACGCGCAGAGAGAGGCTCACCTTTGGACTGCCCCGTCCCTCGCAGAACTACTTTGGGTTCAAGACGCTCGAGCGGTCATACCTGCTGCGCATCGACGGCAAGGTGGCCGAGCGCCCTCAGCACATGCTCATGCGCGTCGCCGTCGGCATCCACGGCAACGACATTGACCGCGCCATCGACACGTACAACCTCATGTCGATGCGCTACTTCACGCACGCGTCGCCGACGCTGTTCAACGCCGGCACGCCGCGCCCGCAACTGTCGTCGTGCTTCCTCGTCACGATGAAGGAGGACTCGATCGACGGCATCTACGACACGCTCAAGACGTGCGCCCTCATCTCCAAGACGGCGGGCGGCATCGGCCTCTCCATCCACAACATCCGCGCGACGGGCTCGTACATCGCGGGCACCAACGGCTACTCGAACGGCATCATCCCCATGCTGCGCGTCTTCAACAACACGGCGCGTTACGTCGACCAGGGCGGCAACAAGCGGCCCGGCGCGTTCGCCATCTACCTCGAGCCGTGGCACGCCGACGTGTTCGACTTCCTCGACCTGCGCAAGAACCACGGCAAGGAAGAGGTCCGCGCGCGCGACCTCTTCTTTGCGCTGTGGATCCCGGACCTGTTCATGGAGCGTGTCGAGCAGGCGGGCGACTGGCCCCTGTTCTGCCCCGCCGAGGCGCCCGGCCTCGCCGACGTCTACGGCGACGAGTTCAAGGCGCTGTTCGAGAAGTACGAGAAGGAGGGCCGTGCCAAGAAGACGATCCCGGCGCAGAAGCTGTGGTACGCCATCCTCGAGGCCCAGGTCGAGACGGGCAACCCCTTCATGCTCTACAAGGACGCCGCCAACAGTGCGTCTCGACGTCTCTCTCTTTCCGTGCATGACGGCAGCGAACTGACCTGCCTTCCGTGGGTGTGTGCGCACTGTGCAGAGAAGTCGAACCAGAACAACCTCGGCACCATCAAGTCGTCGAACCTCTGCACCGAGATCATCGAGTACTCGGCGCCGGACGAGTGGTGCGTCCTTGCCGTCTCCCCCTCCATCGTGCATGCGACTGACCAAGCACTTGCCGCCCTCGTCAACAGCGCCGTGTGCAACCTGGCGTCGATCGCGCTCCCGACCTTTATCAAGGACGGCGTGTACGACTTCCAGAAGCTGCACGACGTGACCAAGGTCGTCGCCTACAACCTGAACAAGATCATCGACGTCAACTACTACCCGGTCAAGGAGGCCGAGAACAGCAACATGCGCCACCGCCCGATCGGCATCGGTGTGCAGGGCCTCGCCGACGCCTTCATGGCGCTGCGCCTCCCCTTCGACTCGGCCGAGGCGCGCCAGCTCAACCTCCAGATCTTCGAGACGATCTACCACGCCGCCATCGAGTCGTCGTGCGACATGGCGCGCGAGTACGCCGAGAAGCACCCGGGTGAGGACGGGTGGTACCCCTCGTACAAGGCCAACGGCGGCTCGCCGGCGAGCCAGGGCCTGCTCCAGTACGACCTGTGGAACGTGACCCCGACCGACTTGTGGGACTGGGCCGAGCTCAAGGACAAGATTGCCCAGCACGGCCTGCGCAACTCGCTCGTGTGCGCGCCCATGCCGACGGCCTCGACCAGCCAGATCCTCGGCAACAACGAGGCGTTCGAGCCCTACACCTCGTGCGTTCCCTCTCTCTCTCTCTTTCTCTCTTGCCTGCTGGGATGACGCGAGCTGACGCTTCCCGCTTGCGCCCGCGCAGCAACATCTACACGCGCCGCGTCCTCGCCGGCGAGTTCCAGATCGTCAACCCGTGGCTGCTGCGCGACCTCGTCGACCGCGGCCTGTGGGACGACGCGATGAAGAACACGATCATTGCGCACAACGGCTCGATCCAGAACGTGCCGGGCATCCCGGACGAGCTCAAGCGCATCTACAAGACGGTGTGGGAGATCTCGCAGAAGACGGTCATCGACCTCGCGGCCGACCGTGGCGCCTTCATCGACCAGAGCCAGAGCCTCAACGTCCACCTGTCGAGCCCGACCATGGCGCAGCTGACCAGCATGCACTTCTACGGCTGGAAGAAGGGCCTCAAGACCGGCATGGCGCGTCCCGCTCTCTTCTCGCCTCCACTCGAATCGAGACTGACTCGTGCACGTGCGCTGCTCCCCGCAGTACTACCTCCGTACGCGCGCTGCCGTCGGTGCGATCAAGTTCACCGTCGACCAAGCCACCCTCGGTGCGTCCTCCCCGGCTCGCTTCTCTCTGCAGTCGCGAGCTCTCGCTGACGGACCCGACACATGCGCACAGACTCGGCCAAGGCAGCCAACGCATCGGCGCCCGCCGCCGCCGCCGCAGCAGCAGCACCGCCCGCCGCCAAGGCGTCTGGCATTCGCGACATCACCAACGGCGTCGCGCGCACGTCCATCTCTGCCGCACCCGTCAAGCGCACGCCGGCACCGGCGAGCACCGCGACGCCCGCACCTACGCCTGCGCCTGCGCCCGAACCTCTCGCTGCGGCACCTGCAGCGGAGGCGGCGCCCAAGGAGGAGGAGGAGGACATCTCGTACGAGGAGGCGGTCCGCCGCGCGGAGGCGCACGCCCAGGCTGTCCTGCAGTGCTCGATCGACAACAAGGACGCGTGCCTCAGTGCGTCGCTTCTCTTCTCTCCCTGGCCCCGGCTCGCCCGGACCTGCTGACCCCGCCGCTCTCTCCCTGCCTCCTCGTCTGCAGTGTGCAGCGGCTGAACAGAGCCTAGACTCGGTCTGCCTGCGTCCCTTCTCTGCCACCACCTTTTGCTAGCCCACCCTCTGCACGGTCTCACGCCCCTCCTCGTTGTACTCGTCGTCGTTGCACAGTGGCTGTCTCCTCTGCGCGTTTCCCTTCTATCCCTCTAGCCCGCTGTAACCTGGACCCTTTCTGTGCCCCTCTACGTAGGCCGTCCTCCGAGAGAACAAGTCGAGCGATTGCGCGCCGCGTCGACGCCAAGTTCGAACCGACTTGGACTGGGCGGTGGTGGTCCGAGGCTCTCTCGAGTCCTCCCACACGGGCGCTCGCTCGAATGACGACCGAGCTGTCCATCTCTGGCGTGCTGCCCTCTGCGCTGTACTCGAGCGCCCTCGAGCGCCTGTCGAGCTTCTGCGAGCGCGGCGAGGCCTTCATCGCGAGCGAGGAGGTGTTGGCTCGCTCGACGGCGGGGGACGGCCCTGGGGCGGGTGGGGCCGCAGACGCTGCCGCAGCAGGGGCAGTACTGCGTGTCAAGGCGCTCAGGACTCGCTCGACGGGGGACGCGGCGACGTGGTGCGCCCTTCTCCCCCCTCCACGCTCCCTCTCTCGCTCCCCCACTCGGCACAAGCACTGAACGCCCCTCGCACGTTCGCGTGCCGGCCATGGCAGGTCCCTCCAGATCAACGGCAGGCCCGAACCGCCTCGGATGGCCCCGCGGGCGCAGCAGTATGGCGTGACAGAGCTCGCCGTCGAGGATGGGAGCGACCCACGAGAGGTCGCGAGCGCGCTCGGCTACGGGTGCGTCTCTAGCGTCGTCACTTCTTCTCGCGTTGTACTCCCAGGAGATCCAAGCTGACGCGAATCGACCGGCGACCCAAAGAAGGAGCCTCTTCAAGCTGAGGCGGCGCGGCGTGCGGTTCCAGCGAGGGGCAGTCACGGTCGAGCTCTTCCAGCTGCACGAGGTGCGTGCCTGCCTGCCTCTCTGCCCTCACTTCAGCTCTCTGGTACCTACCGCACCCCCGAGGGCGAGGGCTGACACGCTGAGCGCGGCCTCGACACCCCGCAGGCGGACGACTCGCCCACGCCGCTCGACCCCGCCTCGTACGCCGTCGCCGTCTCTACGCGCTTCACCGCCGCGCCCTCGACCGCTGCAGCAAGCGCGGGTGGTGCGCGGGGGGCCGGAGCAGGGAGCACAGGAGGAGGAGGAGGAGGAGGAGGAGGCGCGGCGTCACAAGAGGTGCGCGAGGCGAGCATAGCCGCGCTCGAGGACGTGGCGCGGTTGCTCAAGGGGCTGGTAGACCTCCACCGCGTCGACTGAGCGCGACACACACTTTCAGGACACGACACGACACGAGGCCAATGCGCGGCAAGTTACGCGTTGCAACAAGAGAGGCCTGGCGCTTACGGCTCGGTCGTGTCGACCTTGCTCGTTCGTATCGGCTCCTCGGCGAGGAAGGCAAACATGTCGCGGTTGGCGATCCGGCTCTCCCTGCGGGCGGTTAGGTAGGTACGGGGCGTCAGTCAGCACAGGGGCGCAGGAGCGAGGGAGCGCACACGCAAGGGTGGAAGTGGGACGCACTCGAATCGGGGCTCGAAGAAGGCCCTCGTCTCGTCAAAGCGCTGCTTGTACGCGTCAAAGCTCCCGTACCTCACCGTGTCGCTCCACCCGCGCGCGGCAATGACAAACTCTGCGTCGTCGCCACTGAAGGCGACGCCCTTGTTGCCCCCGACGCCCCCCGCGGCCTTGATGGCCGCCTCGAGGCGCGCCTCGTCGCGGAAGAGGTACTCTGCGACGCCGATCCAGAAGCGGAAGACGGGCGTCGCGGCGAGCGAGAGGTGCACGAAGGGGCGGATCTGGAGCGCGTGCCAGCAGTCGACCATGGCGAGGAGGGCGAGGTGCGAGTTGGGCGGGAGGGCCGCGGCTTGCTCGGCGGAGGGGGGCTCGCCGATGGCGAAGCGGTCGAGCGCAGAGTCGGAGAGGAGGATCGGGGCGGCGCCCGAGGGCGGGCCAAAGACAAAGTCGCGCGCGGCGAGGACGCGGGTGCGGAGCTCGTCCTCGCGCGACTGGATCATGAGCTTGAAGAGGTCGCTCGCCGACTGGGCGTACTGGTGGATCTGCTTCTGCGCCATCGGGTTGAGGATGGCGAGCCCCGCGTAGACGTGCCACTTTGCGGCGTAGATGCGCAGCGTGATGTTGATCTTGACGACCTCGATCCCGCCAATGTAGCGCCCGAGCTCCCACGGGAACTGGCCCGTACACCGCCACGCCGTGCCCATCCTGCAACGTGCGGCCCAGTGGTGTGTCAGCCTACGGGCGGAGAAGCACTGTGAGACCGGGGAGAGCAAAACACGCACGAGAGGAAGGCCGCGTGCGTGACCGCCTGCGTGTTGGCCGTCACCTCGTCGTGCTCGTCGTACGACAGGTCGACGTAGCGCGAGTTGAGCGGCGCGAGGACCGCCTTGACAAACTCGACGTGCTCCTTCTCTGCGCGGTGCTGGATGACAATCTGCCGGGGGGGGGGCGTCGCATCAGCTTGAGTAGTGCTCGCGCGTGCGGGGCGGGCGAGGGACAAGGGCGTACGAGGGCCTGCCCGTCTGTCGGGACCGTGGGGCCGTGCAGAGAGTGGATCGAGACGATGGCTGTGTCGGCTGGCAGGTGCTGCTCGAACGCCTTGCGCTCCGGCGCCTTGACGCTCGTCTGCCCCGACACGATCGCGCCGACCTTGGTGGCTTGTTTTGCGCGCGACTCGTCAGCTCTACTGTTTGCCCTTGGGCAAAGAGAGGGAGAGAGAGACGCACAGGGTCCGTACTGGGCGACGACCTTGTCGAGGTAGGCGGCCTCGACCGAGTAGATGATAAAGTCGCTCTCGCGCGCGACGAGGTGACCGTCCCGCTTGGGGACGAGCTTGTCCTTGCCTGTCGCGGGTACGCTCGAGTCAGCCGTCGGACCCGCGCACCGACTGGGCGAGAGAGCGAGGCGGACCCTTGCAGTACTCGACGAGCGAGTCGAACCTGTCTGGCAGGTCGCACACGTTGATCCTGCGCTTGCCTGGCGGGGTCAGCTCGGAGGCACTTTGGAAAGGACTCAAGAGAGGACGCACCTGGCACACTGGCCTGCGCGCGAGAGTCGCTCTGCGTACATGCGGCCCATCTCGCCCATCCCGATGATACCGACAACGGCGTCTTGGGGTGCGGGGAGCGTCGGAGCCATGCTGAGCGGGTAGCTTGAGAGCTGGTGAGCGGGCTGTCGGGGCTCTGCGAGGCGTCGAGGGTGGGCAAAGTCGAGGCGGAGAGGAAGCGAGCTGATGACGGTTGCTGCTCGCTCGAGGGTTCAACAAGACAGGCGCCGGGCACTGTACTGGTTGAGCAAGTTGCCTTGGTGGAGGTGATGACCTCGGCAGAGGTGCAGCGTGCGAGGGGGAGCATACGCGAACCCCGCTCGTCCCTCTTGGCGCCAGGCGGCGGCCGCGCGCCCGTCACGCTTGACCTCGCTCGACTCACAAGGTGCTTCTGCTTGCGCTTCTATTTCTATTGCGATTCTCGCTGCACCTGCACTCCTTCGAGCTGCGCTACTCAGAGGTATGCGGCACACGGCGCGCGCCGTTCTCCGAGTCGCTCTCGCTCGCGCCATTCCACGCCCGTCTGTCTCCTCGTGCCGTCGCGCCGACTCTCGTACCCGCGCTGCCGGAGAGTGTGGGGCGTCAAAGTGCCCAGTGCTCTCGCTCCGTTCGAGTTGAAGGAGGACGGAGGTAAGGAGTTCAGGGCGAGGAGGGAAGAAACTACGCAGTCGCGGAGGACTCGCATGGCGATGCGGAGGACGAGGCAACGAACGGCGCAGAGGCATCGGACAAGGACGCGCGCCCCGCGTCCAGCTCGCCCGGCGCGACGAGTGAGGCACTCCTCGATTTTAGGGGCCTCCCGTCTGCCCGCGGCGCGGGTATCTCCCTCGAGGCCTGCGGCGTCGGCATGGGAGGCACAACGGAGGAGAGTGGATCGAGATCGGCTCCTCCGAGTCGGGCGTCGCATGCGCTGTACCGCGCGGCCGAGTGAGGGGCACGCCGAGGAGGTGGGTTTGCTTGTTCTCTCAAGTCTTGTCGGTCTCGTCTGCGCCCTCCACTTGCCGATGTATGCATAACGCGGCTGTGTCCTGTTTCCATCATGGGCCGACTCGGGCTCGAGCTGCGCCAGCGGGCTCGCCGCGAAAAGGCGGACGACGGCACGAGGCGAACGTTCTCCCTCTGACTGGTCACCACGTCAGGCTCGCCTCCACCGCTCTTCTCGTGCTCGAGCTTGCGTTGGTGCAAACTCTCCACAGCATGTCGACTCTGTGCTCACTGGGGGAATAGGAGGCGTTTCAGGGGCACACGACGAGCCACGCGTCCGACCTCCTGTCCTGCTGTGACACGCCCCGACGAGCTGGTGAAACGGGGAAGCCGACCGAGGCGTCCGTACAGCCCTTCTGCGCTGCCTTTGCGCAAACGGCCGGCTCGCACCTTTCCTTCCTACGCCTCCCTCGCCCTCCCCCGCGCCAACTCCTCCTTCCCGCGCCTCCTCTCCCACCTCCTGGTCACCGTTCCTCGTCCTCTGCTCCACGCCCTCGTGATACTACTCCACACGTCCGTCGCTCCCGTCTCCTTGTCGTCGTCGTGGGCGACGTTGTCGTTGTCGAGAGGTTTCGACTGGCCCCCCTCTCCTCTCGCTCTCGCTCCCGTCCGCAGATCGTCGTGCTCAAGGACTGGTACCACGACAGTCGCGCTGCCTCGTCAACTGACTCATACCCCCACAGGGCTTCGGAACTGTGCGTCCTCGCTTCCCTTTCGGGGCCTTGGAAGAACTCTCGTGCTCACCCTCTTTCCGCAACTCGCCCTCCGCAGACCTTGCTCGCCACGTCACAGGTCAGCACCAGTCTAGGCCTCTCGTTGACGAATGCTGGCGGGCGCCATTGGCGATGGAGGCCGACGCGGCCGCGCGCGCTGCTCGGCGAGAGGCTCGAGCGCTTCCCCCTCCTCGGCTCGGGTGGCCTCACCTCGTCCTCCTATTGCTGCTACGCGCGCACGTCTCTCTCTCGGTGTGGCTGTGCGCGCTCTCGAGAGCGACGGCGTGGGCCGCAGGCGCGCTCGTCGTGTCGAAGCAAGCGGGGTTCAGACGGCGAGCGCTTTCCTGCTCTCGTGTCGTTCTCTCGGGGCTGTTCCGCCGTGCACTGGAGACGCAGCAGTGAGGAGGTTTGGGGTACTGAACGCTTGGGTGTCAATTACAGAACCGGGGGGAGGCTAAGGGAATCACGGATGCAGAACGGGTGATGCGAACGCCGACGACGTGGCGCTTAGCCGTGGATTCCTCAGTGCTCGGCCGACTTCTTGTAGCCCTCGGCCTTGGCCGAGCTGCAGGGGTGAAAGAGAGCGTCAGCAAGGGAGCGAGCGGGCAGAGGGGAAGAGCGGAGGGAAGGAGGGAGGAGGGAAGAGGCGACGCACTGCTGCGACTCGTCGATCTTGTCGCCAGCGGCGTTGAACGCAGCCGAGGCACGGTCGCCGAGCGAGGCGTTGGTGTTGCCCTTGGCAACCTCCTTGTTCGACTCCTTCGAGGCGCCGGCGGTGTACTCCTGGACGGTCTCCGAGACGTAGTTGGCCGCGTCCTTGACGGTGTCCATGATGCCGCCCGAGGTAGTGGTGTTGGTGGTGGAGGCCATTGTTGAGTGTGGGTGGCTGCGAGGGAGGGAGGGGGGAGGTGGGGAAGCGGTGGTCAGGGGTCTGCTGGCGGCGGTGGGGAGAGGGCGGGAGCGGGGGAATGGCCAGGGAGACTCACTGTGTGGTGTGTGTGTGGAGAGAGGGGAGAAGAGAGTGCGAAGAGCGAGTGGTGGAGAGAAAAGAGAGAGGGAGGAGGGAGCGGCCGCACGCGCTTCTTGTAGCCGCACGCCGGGTGCGGAAGGGGCGGGCGCCCACCACCGTGTCGTGCTGCGGGACCTTCGAGAGGATCGCCAGTCCCCGTGACCCGCCTGTGACGTCGCCTGGAGCGGTCGACCAGCGGTTGCCGGGCGGTCGCCGTGGGGCTGGACCGTTGCGATTGAGGGGAAACGACTGCGTGGCGCGCTGTCATTGGTGTATCTTGGTCTGGGACACTCGATGACGTCGTCGCAATATCCATGATCGACAAATCTGCACCGCCTCGCCTCGTCGCTCGACGGTGCAAGCCCTGCCTCTTCGGGTACTGGCGGGCTGGCGGAGGCGGACGCATGCGCATCTCCTCAAGCCACGTAGGCAGGCTGTGCACACCACGAACAGACCGGGGCCTGCGCGTGCAAGGCGCTTGCAAGGCGCTTGCCGTCACTGCTCGAGGCCCCTTGTCGACGTGGAAGGCTCAGCGCTCGAATTCCCTCCTCGGCATGACACTTGCGCCATCCCGCGGCTGCCACACGTGCTCCCTAGTGCTTGACGACCCGTTCGAGACTCGCAGAGAATCCTCGAGTGTCCACGGCGGCTGCATTCAGTCACAGCGCGACGTGCGCGGCCGCTTGAGAAGGTCAAGCTGGCGCTGCGACTTGCGGCGCTTGCGGCTTGAGCGTCCGCGACGGCCGCACCTGCTCACCCTGCCAGGGCGGCCGCTAGCACAATGGGCGTCCTATGAACGTCAGGGGAGGATCGCCAGGTGCCAGAGCTCGAGTCGCGCGTGCGCAGATCCCGCCTCGCAAGTCGAGCGTGCGTGACGAGGCGGGCCCGATCCCGAGCTGCACCGCCTCGGCTCGACCTGGCGCGGCGAGATCTGCGACGCACCTGCCGCTCGTTGCGTGCAGGTTTCCCCTCTTCACTGTTGCTCCTGCTTGCCCTTGCTCCACTACTTCCTGCCTCTGCTTGCGAGCTCTTGCCTCGTTATTTTCCGAGACTCTTGCTGCGGCTCGATGGGATCTTGACCTCGACCGAGGCGTCACCGGCTGGCGGGGGCGCACGCACGCTCCCTGCGTCGTCGTCACCAGTGCTCGCTTCAAGTCGCTGCTCAAGTCTCCTCCCCTCTCTCTCCTTCCTTCCCTTCACTCTTGCTGTCACCAAGCTCCACTCCGCTCCACACACTCTCACCCTTCCACCCAACACACCAACCCACACCGTGCGTCCACAGGTCCCGCTTCTCTGCTCCGAGCCCCGACTGACGTCGCCAGCCCCCTCCCGCCTCCTCTGCAGTCCACAATGGCCTCCACCACCGCCGGATCCACCGCCGAGTCCATCACCAACACGGTCAGCGACGCGTGAGTCTACTGTCCGCCAGCGGGAGCGCTTACCGTGCCTCCGACTCCCGAGTCCGCGCGGCTCCCCTTCTCCTAGCCGCAATCACTCACTTGGCCTCCCCTCACAGCGCCTCGTATGTCGGCAACAAGGTCAGCGAGACCGTCTACGGCTCGTCCAAGGAGGCCAACAAGGTGCGTTTCCGGCGTTTTGTTGAGCTCCGTGCAGTGTCGGAACTTGTTCGCTGACGATGACTCGTCTCGTCCCTCCCGACTCCCTTTGTGCTCGCCTGTGTGTGTAGGACGCCGCCAAGAACAGCGACAACTCGATCGGCGACCGCCTCTCGGCTGGCGTCAACGCTGCCGGTGACAAGGTGCGTCGTCGTCGCTTGCTCCCCTCTCACGCAACTCGCGCGGCTCACACTCGACTCTCCCCTCCCGCAGATGGACGAGAGCAAGGCTGGCGCCAAGGCCGAGGCCAACAAGACCTCGGCTCAGCACTGAGCACGCCTAGCGTCGCCTCGGTCGTCCTCGCTCAGTCCGCGCATCGCTTGATCCCCCCTCCCTTACCCAGCTTTGAGTACCCCCCCCCCTTCCCCAGACCACTCTCGCGCGCGCCATGTGGTAGCAGCGCGGAGCAATGCAGTACCTCCTCATTCTGTCTTCGTGTCGCCTTGTTTTGCGAGAGCGAGAGCGACAGCAGGCGTTCGTGCTCGCCGGCGACGCGCACGCTCTGCCTTCAACAGAGTATCGATCCTTGCTTGCTCGTTGCATGTATCAGCTCCCTCCTATGATATGTACTCTCTTTCACGCCACACCGTCGCGCTCAGAGCTTTGCCTGGAGGAACTTGACCGACTCCTCGAAGGCGCCGTCGGCCATCTGGCGCGCCTTGGGGTCCGACGGGTCGCCGCGGATCGCAAAGCCGTGCGTCGCGCCCTCCCAGTCTGCAACAGTCGAGGCCAAGCACAGAGTCAGTCGCTGCTCTGAAGCGAGAGGGGGCCGGAACGGGAGGAGGAGTCGACGCACGGAACTCGCGGTGGTTGTCGTTGTCCTTGAGGATCTCGGACGCAATCTTCTGCTGCTCCTTGTTGAACATGACGTCCTCGGTCGCGTGGTTCCACAGGAACGGCGTCGACTTCTTTGCGAGGGCCTGGATGTCCTCCGGGACCTTGAGGAGCGAAGGGTGCGCGACCATCCCGACGTTGATGGCGTCCTTTGTGGCCCAGTGCGCTCATCAGGACCACAAGCACACGAGGAGATGGGAAGGACAGAGAGAGACGACACTCACGTCGAGAACGAGGTCGACGACGTAGCGCCCACCAAAGCAGAACCCGACCGCCGCAAACTTCTTCACCCCCTGCTTCCTGAGCTCGTCGACGACCTTGTCGATCGCAGGGCGCGTCACGTCGGCGCCGTGCTTGCCGAGCCACTGCATGAGGTCAAACTTGCCCGAGCCGTACACCTCCTGCGAGACGGGGTCGCCGTGGAGGTCTGCGCGCAGGTCACGGGTCAGTGAGCCAGCGGCGGGGAGCGCGTGGCTCGGTGGGGTGGGGGGATCGACGGCGCACAGTCTGGGACGTAGGTCGCGTAGCCGTTGGCGGCGTACGAGTCGGCGAGGAGGAGGCCGTTCGGGAGCGCGTCGACGCCAAAGATGCTGCGGTGTGCACAAAAAACGCGCGCGCGTCAGAGTCAGTCCTGAAGCCTGAAGCACCCGCAGCGAGGGACGGGAGCGCACTCGGTGAGGAACAGGAGCGCCTTGTCCTTGTCGTAGTCGCCCTGCGGGAGGGTCACGTCTGGTCCGTTCGTTGCGCGCGTGCGCGGGCGGAAGGTCAGCACGGAGGCAGTGCAGCGTCTTGAGGAGAGGACAGCTCACAGGTGCGGACACCGCCGACCTGCTCGATCTTGCCTGCGGGGGTGCCGTCGTGCTGCACGGCGCATCATCGGGTGTTACGGGTCAGCGGGCGCGGAGAGAGAGGGCGGGGACGCGGGCGGACGAGAGCGCACCTTGAAGCCAGAGACGCAGCACTTTCCGAGAGACATGATTCCGTTTCTTTGCTAGCGAGGGAGGGGTCGTTTGTGAGGACGACGAAAGTGGAGGAGAGAGAGAGGGAGGGAGGGTCGGCCTCGATTTCGACCCTTCCCCGCTCGGAACCGTCGGCTTCCTCGGAGTCCGCAGCGAGGCTGGGCCATTTTCGGGCATGCGCCGACAACCCGAATTAACACCGCTCTCGCTGGCCTGGTTGTCGTCGTATTGACATGAGTATGGAACGAGTTGGCGCGGTCGAGTCTTGCGGGTGGAGAGCGCGACAATTTTGGAGGCGGCTTCGGACGTCAGCTGCCGACATGTGCATGGTGTCGGGGACGAATCGAGAAGAGGGGGCGCACTCAGCACTGCTGCGCACGTCAAGGCGGAGATGACAAGGTGCACAAGTGCAATTGACGCAGAGGGAGCCTGCGCGCAGGAGCCGGCGTGCAAAGGCAAGCCATGGACCGCATCGACGAGCACTGGAGAAAGTCGCGGCCGCTCTCGGATTGCTCTGCGTGCGCGGGCTGCCGAGCGCCAGCTGCACAGACTCTGTGGAAAGCCTGGTCCGGGTGTCTTTGCGGAGGAACGACACGCCGCCTGCGCACGCTGGCTGCGAGCGCCGTGCGGCGAGCGCCGTCGCCCGCCTTTGACACGACGAGGCGGTGTCTCCGGCAGGTAGAGCCGAGCAGTCTCGTCGAGCAGCGAGGGACTGTAAAGCCTGCCTACCAGGTCGCGCGAACGGAATCAAGAACACGAGCGGGGGGTCGCACGGGTCGAGAGGGGCAGAGCCCGTGCGGCGAGTCCCAAAACCAGGTTCAGCGGTGAGAGCCGCATTGTGAAGCGTGAGCGTGACATTTGAGATGCTCTGAGAGGCACGTAAGCAGACAACAGTGAACCAGGTGCGCCAGGAGAGAGCAAGGACGAGGGCCGAATGATGAAGCCGGTGAACTTGGACGAGGAGAATGAGGACGAGACGCGGCCGAGCGGGGGCAAGCAGAGGCGAGTCACGAGAGCCTTGTGAGAGGTTCTAGCCCCGACACAGCTGAGCACGGGGGTGGGACGACGGCGAGGTTGAAGGACAAGGGTCTGGGGGACGACGAGCGCGGGGTTCGCTCTTACTCGTCACTCGCGCACCTTGCTTGACCTTGTAGCGACGACGCGAGCATGTCGTACTCTCAACAACACCCACCACCACCACCACCCGGGCACCTGGCGCACCAGTCGTCGTTCGCGTCGCTCGAGCTGTCGGCCGTCCTCGACGACCTCGCCGCGCGCTTCATCGTCAACCTGCCCGCAGAGGAACTCGAGAGCATGGACAGGGTCTGCTTCCAGATCGAACAGGCGTGCGTGTCGTCCCTCACTCACTCGTGCCACCCTCCCCCCCCCCCCCATGTGGGGCGTGGGGGGTGACCTCCTTGGTCCCCGAAGAAGCACCGCTGACAGCGACAAGGACACCCACACAGTCACTGGTACTACGAGGACTTTGTCCGCCCCATGGCATCCAACCCATCCCTCCTCCCCTCATACACCCTCAAGGCCTTCTCGCTCCTCATGTTCAAGTCGTGCCCGCTCCTGCACGACCTCGTCCCGCAACACGCCCAGATCTGGACCTCGTTCATGCAGTACAAGGAGCGCGTCCCCGTGTGCGGCGCGGTCCTCATCAACCAGTGGTGGGACAAGGTGCGCACGCTCGCCTCTGCCGGCTCGAGTTCGGCGCCTGACACCTGCCCGTATCACGCAGGTCCTCCTCGTCAAGGGCTGGACCAAAGGCTCGTCGTGGTCGTTCCCGCGCGGCAAGATCAACAAGGAGGAGCCAGAGGCAATGTGTGCCGTCCGCGAGGTGCGCAGCCAGTCTCCGCTGTCTCCTGCCGCAGAGCCATCGATGCACGGCTCCTAACCGGGCGATTCGGCAGAGGCGGCAGCTCACCCCTGATCGCTCCCACAGGTCCTCGAGGAGACAGGCTTCGACCTCACGTCCTTCTTCCCGCCCGCCCAGCTGCATCCCTCGTACGTCGAGCCCGAAGGCCAGGAGCGCGTCCCGTACTATGTCGAGCTCGTCATACGCGAGCAGAAGATCCGCCTCTACTTCGTCCCGGGCGTCGACGAGCGGACGCACTTTGAGACGCGGACTCGCAAGGAGATCTCGGTGCGTGGTCGGCTCGCCCTCCTCTCTGTCTCTCTCGGCGAGTGCGCGTCTCGTTCGACGCACACTCGCCGTAGTAGAAGTGATTCGGTGCTGACCCCACTGCCACGTCCTGCCACTGCAGAAAATTGAGTGGTTCAGCCTGTCGGATCTGCCGACGTGGAGCAAGGAGGTGGCCAACGGCTCCGGGGGCGGGAGCAGGAAGGGCAAGGGCGCCGCGCGGACAAAGAGCGAGCTGGCCAATGGACGGCAGGCCAAGTTTTACATGGTGACGCCCTTCATCTCGTGAGTCGCTCTTGCCCCTCTGCCTCCTCACTGAGGCTCCTGGGCGGACCAGCACTGAGTGTGTGCATCCCGTGAATCCACAGGCACCTCAAGCTCTGGATCGACCGCAACAAGCCGCGCAACCTCCCTCCGCGCCCCGCCGCCACCGCCGCCGCCGCATCCTCGTCGTCCTCTCTCTCGCCCTACCCCGCGCACGCCCGCGCGCCGCCCTCGCCCGACGGCTCGCCCGTCCTCTTCGGCGGGCGCGTCCTGCGGCCCTGGACAGACGACGACGCGACGTCGCACCTGCCTTCGGAGGGCGAGCACGCCGACGGCGAGGAGTCGACAGAGGATGAGTCGGCTGTCGAGGACGAGCGGACGAGGGCGGTCCCGCCGCACCTGGCGCAGGCGCAGCCGCCGCATTCGCCGTGGGAGACGATGCAGCAGGGGACGGACGCGCTCCAGGCGCTCTTCTTCGGCGCGGCGGCGGCCTCCTCGTCGTCGTCCCCGCCGGCGCCGGTCCGCCCACTGCCCGTCCCGACACAGCAGCACGCGACGCCCGTCCCGTCGTCGTCTTCCGCCGGCGCGACCGTCACGGCGACGCCGCCTCACGTCGCGTACGAGCGGCAGCAGTCGTTCTTGCAGCCGGTGCCCAAGCCGTCGAACCAGCAGTCGAGGCTGCTCGAGCTGTTTGCTGGCGCGCCTGCCTCGGGCCCGGCGACCCCGCCGCCGCCTCCTCCGCAGTACCACCAACACCAGCAGCAGCAGCAGCAACACAGCCTCGTCGGCCGCCTCGACTCTCTCAGTCTCGCATCGCCCTCCCCGCTCGTCTACAACCCCGCCGCCTCGTCCGCCGCACCCTCCCTGCACCCGCCCAGCTCGCACGCCGCCCCCCTCTCGCCCGCGACCGTCGCCGCTGCACAGCCCGCCCCGCCGCAGGCGTTCGCCGCACTCGAGGAGGACCAGAAACGCGAGAAGCACAACGCGCTGCTCCGCGCTTTGCTGAGCGTCGCGGCCAAGAGCCCGCCTCGCGCGCCCGTGCCGGCGCCGGAGCCAGAGTCGCTCGTCACGCCGAGGCCGAACCCGGAGCCGGAGACGGTGCACCACCACCCCGTGCCGGTCTCGCATGCGCTGCCGCCGCTGAGCAAGGGGAGCCTGCTCTCGATCCTCAACGGCCCGCAGCCGGCTAGTTCTGCGCCGCCGCTGGCTGCCCAGAGTGAGGCAGCGGCGGCGAAGGACCCGCTGCAGATCCTGAGGGAGTACCGCGCGCGGCAGCAGGGCGAGGCCCAGAATCCTGGCGCGGGCGCGGCGGGGGCTGCCCGCTCGCCCGAGCAGCCCGCGGCGCCCACACCGCTTCGACTCCCCGGCGGACCACCCCTCGCACTGCATCACCCGAAGCCGATCCCGCCGCCTCCGCCACCCGTGCAGCCCGTGTCGGCGCACTCGTCGCCGACTGTCGCCGCGGCCGTCGCACCTCCGCAGCACTCGCAGCAGGCGCTGCCTCCCCTACCGCTCCCCCTGCCACTGTCGACGGGGCAGTTCAGCCACGCGCCGCAGACCCTCCCGCTGCACGTCCCCTACTCGCCCTCGTCCTCCTCAGCCCTCAACGCCGCGCCCAACGGGCACCCCTACCCCGGCCCGCACCCGCACCCACACCCACACCCACACCCGCACGTCCTGTCGCACCCGGCCCACACGCAGGTCCTCGCGCCGTACCCTCCCCCGCCACAGCACTACCACCCGCACGTCCCGCCCTTTGCCGCGCACCCTCCCCCCGCGGCAGGGCCTCCTCCACACCTCGCACAGGGGGGCTTCCCTGCG
The DNA here is from genome assembly GCA_006352295.1 of Rhodotorula diobovata. Lineage (NCBI taxonomy): Eukaryota > Fungi > Basidiomycota > Microbotryomycetes > Sporidiobolales > Sporidiobolaceae > Rhodotorula > Rhodotorula diobovata. The sequence goes on along the minus strand of SOZI01000070.1, from coordinate 53,615 downwards.
CAGCAGCCGCATCCGCCCAGCAGCTGGGCACCTCCGGCCTACGCCCCCGCCCCCGCCTCCGGGCCCGCCCACGCGCAGATGCCGCACGGCGCGCCCTTCCCGAGCGTCGGCATGCCCCTCTCGGCACCGCAGCTGCAGTACCAGTACCAGCTCCCGTCGGCGCTCGAGCAGATGAAGATGGGCGGCGGGGCGGGGACGACGGCTGGAGGGGGCGGACCTGCGGGGCCCGGGCTGAACGGGCAGGGACAGGCGCAGGCGCAGGGACCGAGGGTGGCAGGACCGGGAAGAGGAGGCGGCCCGAATGCGGGTGCGTTGCTTGGGCTGTTCAACTCGAGGGGATGAGACAAACGAGTTGAGGGGCAGGAGTGAGCGAGGCGGGTCCTTGGGCTCGAGGGGGGGGTGGGG